>CAUEHH010000009.1:0-129185 GCA_958502065.1 Chrysolina americana
ACGCAACATGGTGGGGTGCAGAATATTCATTTCCATCTGAATAACAATAATTCGTCAACAGAAATCATTGTCGGGTCGTTAGAGGGGGTATAGAGGAATTTCTCATTTTCAATATTTCTTCAAAAATCCAATATGACTTGGCACGCATCATAGTAGGGTGCAGAATATCCGATTCCATCTGAATAACAAGAATTTCCCAACAGAAATCATTGTCGGGTCGTCAGAGGGGGTATAGAGGGATTTTTCATTTTCAAAATTACTTCACAAATCTAATATGACTTGGCACGCATCATGGTGTGGTGAAGAATATCCATTTCCATCTGAATAACAATAATTCGTCGACAGAAATCATTGTCGGGTCGTTAGAGGGGGTATAGAGGGATTTCTCATTTTCCATATTTCTTCATAAATCTAATATGACTTGGCACGCATCAAGGTGGGGTGCAGAATATCTATTTCCAACTGAATAACAATAATTCGTCAACAGAAATCATTGTCGGGTCGTCAGAAGGGGTATAGAGGGATTTTTCATTTTCAAAATGACTTCAACAATCAAATATGACTTGGCACGCATCATGGTGGGGTACAGAATATCCATATCCATCTCAGTAACAATAGTTTGTCAACAGAAATCATTGTCTGGTCGTCAGAGGAGGTATAGAGGGATTTTTCATTATGAAAATGACTTCAAAAATCAAATATGACTTGGCACGCATCATAGTAGGGTGCAAAACATCCATTTCCATTTCAATAACAATAATTTGTCAACAGAAATCATTGTCAGGTCGTCAGAATGTGTATAGAGGGATTTTTCATTTTCAAAATTATCTCAAAATCAATTATGACTTGGCACGCATCATGGTGGGGTGCAGAATATCCATTTCCATCTGAATAACAATAATTCGTTAACAGAAATCATTGTCGTGTCGTCAGAGGGGGTATGGAGGGATTTCTCATTTTCAATATTTCTTCAAAAATCTAATATGACTTGGCACGCATCATGGTGGGGTGCAGAATATCCATTTCCATCTGAATAACAATAATTCGTTGACAGAAATCATTGTCGGGTCGTCAGAGGGGGTATAGAAGGATTTTTCATTTTCAAAATGACTTCAAAAATCAAATATGACTTGGCACGCATCATAGTGGGGTACAGAATATCCATTTCCATCTCAATAACGATAATTTGTTAACAGAAATCATTGTCGGGTCGTCAGAGGGGGTATAGAGTGATTTTTCATATTCAATATATCTTCAAAAATCTAATATGACTTGGCACGCATCAGGGTGGGGTGCAAAGTATCCATGTTCATGTGAATAACAATAATGCGTCAACAGAAATCATTGTCGGGTCGTCAGAGGGGGTATAGAGAGATTTTTCATTTTCAAAATTACCTCAAAATCAAATATGACTTGGCACGCAACATGATGGGGTGCAGAAAATTCATTTCCATCTGAATAACAATAATTCGTCAACAGAAATCATTGTCGGGTCGTTAGAGGGGGTATAGAGGGATTTCTCATATTCAATATTTCTTCAAAAATCCAATATGACTTGGCACGCAACATGGTGGGGTGTAGAATATCCATTTCCATCTGAATAACAATAATTCGTTGGCACGCATCATGGTGGGGTGCAGAATATCTATTTCCATCTGAATAACAATAATTCGTCGACAGAAATCATTGTCGGGTCGTTAGAGGGGGTATAGTGGGATTTTTCATTTTTAAAATTACCTCAAAATCAAATATGACTTGGCACGCAACATGGTGGGGTGCAGAATATTCATTTCCATCTGAATAACAATAATTCGTCAACAGAAATCATTGTCGGGTCGTTAGAGGGGGTATAGAGGGATTTCTCATTTTCAATATTTCTTCAAAAATCCAATATGACTTGGCACGCAACATGGTGGGTTGCAGAATATCCATTTCCAACTGAATAACAATAATTCGTCAACAGAAATCATTGTCGTGTCGTCAGAGGGGGTATAGAGGGATTTTTCATTTTCAAAATGACTTCAATAATCAAATATGACTTGGCACGCATCATGGTGGGGTACAGAATATCCATTTCCATCTCAGTAACAATAATTTGTCAACAGAAATCATTGTCGGGTCGTTAGAGGGGGTATAGAGGGATTTTTCATATTCAATATATCTTCAAAAATCTAATATGACTTGGCACGCATCATGGTGGGGTGCAGAATATCCATTTCCATCTGAATAACAATAATTCGTTGACAGAAATCATTGTCGGGTCGTCAGAGGGGGTATAGAAGGATTTTTCATTTTCAAAATGACTTCAAAAATCAAATATGACTTGGCACGCATCATAGTGGGGTACAGAATATCCATTTCCATCTCAATAACGATAATTTGTTAACAGAAATCATTGTCGGGTCGTCAGAGGGGGTATAGAGTGATTTTTCATATTCAATATATCTTCAAAAATCTAATATGACTTGGCACGCATCAGGGTGGGGTGCAAAGTATCCATGTTCATGTGAATAACAATAATGCGTCAACAGAAATCATTGTCGGGTCGTCAGAGGGGGTATAGAGGGATTTTTCATTTTCAAAATTACCTCAAAATCAAATATGACTTGGCACGCAACATGATGGGGTGCAGAAAATTCATTTCCATCTGAATAACAATAATTCGTCAACAGAAATCATTGTCGGGTCGTTAGAGGGGGTATAGAGGGATTTCTCATTTTCAATATTTCTTCAAAAATCCAATATGACTTGGCACGCAACATGGTGGGGTGTAGAATATCCATTTCCATCTGAATAACAATAATTCGTTGGCACGCATCATGGTGGGGTGCAGAATATCTATTTCCATCTGAATAACAATAATTCGTCGACAGAAATCATTGTCGGGTCGTTAGAGGGGGTATAGTGGGATTTTTCATTTTTAAAATTACCTCAAAATCAAATATGACTTGGCACGCAACATGGTGGGGTGCAGAATATTCATTTCCATCTGAATAACAATAATTCGTCAACAGAAATCATTGTCGGGTCGTTAGAGGGGGTATAGAGGGATTTCTCATTTTCAATATTTCTTCAAAAATCCAATATGACTTGGCACGCAGCATAGTGGGGTGCAGAATATCCATTTCCAACTGAATAACAATAATTCGTCAACAGAAATCATTGTCGGGTCGTCAGAGGGGGCATAGAGGGATTTTTCATTTTCAAAATGACTTCAAAAGTGAAATATGACTTGGCACGCATCATGGTGGGGTACAGAATATCCATTTCCATTTCAATAACAATAATTTGTCAACATAAATCATTGTCGGGTCGTTAGAGAGGGTATAGAGGGATTTTTCATTTTCAAAATTACCTCAAGATCAAATATGACTTGGCACGCAACATGGTGGGGTGCAGAATATTCATTTCCATCTGAATAACAATAATTCGTCAACAGAAATCATTGTCGGGTCGTTAGAGGGGGTATAGAGGGATTTCTCATTATCAATATTTCTTCAAAAATCCAATATGACTTGGCACGCATCATGGTGGGGTGCAGAATATCCATTTCCAACTGAATAACAATAATTCGTCGACAGAAATCATTGTCGAGTCGTTAGAGGATGTATAGAAGGATTTTTCATTTTCAAAATTACCTCAAAATCAAATATGACTTGGCACGCAACATGGTGGGGTGCAGAATATTCATTTCCATCTGAATATCAATAATTCGTCAACGGAAATCATTGTTGGGTCGTTAGAGGGGGTATAGAGGGATTTTTCATTTTCAATATTTCTTCAAAAATCCAATATGACTTGGCACGCATCATGGTGGGGTGCAGAATATCCATTTCCAACTGAATAACAATAAGTCGTCAACAGAATTTATTGTCGGGTCGTCAGAGGGGGTATAGAGGGATTTTTCATTTTCAAAATGACTTCAATTATCAAATATGACTTGGCACGCATCATGGTGGGGTACAAAATATACATTTCCATCTCAATAACAATAATTTGTCAACAGAAATCATTGTCGGGTCGTCAGAGGGGGTATAGAGGGATTTTTCATTTTCAAAATTTCTTCAAAAATCTAATATGACTTGGCATGCATCATGGAGGGGTGCAGAATATCCATTTCCATCTGAACAACAATAATTTGTCACCAGAAATAATTGTCTGGTCGTTAGAGGGGGTATAGAGGGATTTTTCATATTCAATATATCTTCAAAAATCTAAATTTTCATTTCCATCTGAATAACAATAATTCGTCGACAGAAATCATTGTCGGGTCGTTAGAGAGAGTATAGAGGGATTTTTCATTTTCAAAATTACCTCAAAATCAAATATGACTTGGCACGCAACATGGTGGGATGCAGAATATTCATTTCCATCTGAATAACAATAATTCGTCAACGGAAATCATTGTCGGGTCGTTAGAGGGGGTATAGAGGAATTTCTCATTTTCAATATTTCTTCAAAAATCCAATATGACTTGGCACGCATCATGGTGGGGTGCAGAATATCCATTTCCATCTCAGTAACAATAATTCGTCAACAGAAATCATTGTCGGGTCGTCAGAGGTGGTATAGAGGGATATTTCATTTTCAATATTACCTCAAAATCAAATATGACTTGGCACGCATCATAGTAGGGTGCAGAATATCCGATTCCATCTGAATAACAAGAATTTCCCAACAGAAATCATTGTCGGGTCGTCAGAGGGGGTATAGAGGGATTTTTCATTTTCAAAATTACTTCACAAATCTAATATGACTTGGCACGCATCATGGTGTGGTGAAGAATATCCATTTCTATCTGAATAACAATAATTCGTCGACAGAAATCATTGTCGGGTCGTTAGAGGGGGTATAGAGGGATTTCTCATTTTCAATATTTCTTCATAAATCTAATATGACTTGGCACGCATCAAGGTGGGGTGCAGAATATCTATTTCCAACTGAATAACAATAATTCGTCAACAGAAATCATTGTCGGGTCGTCAGAAGGGGTATAGAGGGATTTTTCATTTTCTAAATGACTTCAATAATCAAATATGACTTGGCACGCATCATGGTGGGGTACAGAATATCCATTTCCATCTCAGTAACAATAGTTTGTCAACAGAAATCATTGTCTGGTCGTCAGAGGAGGTATAGAGGGATTTTTCATTATGAAAATGACTTCAAAAATCAAATATGACTTGGCACGCATCATAGTAGGGTGCAAAACATCCATTTCCATTTCAATAACAAAAATTTGTCAACAGAAATCATTGTCAGGTCGTCAGAATGTGTATAGAGGGATTTTTCATTTTCAAAATTATCTCAAAATCAAATATGACTTGGCACGCATCATGGTGGGGTGCAGGATATCCATTTCCATCTGAATAACAATGATTCGTCAACAGAAATCATTGACAGGTCGTTGGAGGTGGTATAGAGGGATTTTTCATTTTCAAAATTTCTTCAAAAATCTAATATGACTTGGCACGCATCATGGTGGGGTGCAAAGTATCCATGTCCATCTGAATAACAATAATTCGTAAACAGAAATCATTGTCTTGTCGTCAGAGGGGGTATAGAGGGATTTCTCATTTTCAAAATTTCTTCAAAAATCTAATATGACTTGGCATGCATCATGGAGGGGTGTAGAATATCCATTTCTATCTGAACAACAATAATTTGTCACCAGAAATCATTGTCTGGTCGTTAGAGGGGGTATAGAGGGATTTTTCATATTCAATATATCTTCAAAAATCTAAATTTTTATTTCCATCTGAATAACAATAATTCGTCGACAGAAATCATTGTCGGGTCGTTAGAGAGGGTATAGAGGGATTTTTCAATTTCAAAATTACTTCAAAATCAAATATGACTTGGCACGCAACATGGTGGGGTGCAGAATATTCATTTCCATCTGAATAACAATAATTCGTCAACAGAAATCATTGTCGGGTCGTTAGAGGGGGTATAGAGGAATTTCTCATTTTCAATATTTCTTCAAAAATCCAATATGACTTGGCACGCATCATGGTGGGGTGCAGAATATCTATTTCCAACTGAATAACAATAATTCGTCAACAGAAATCATTGTCGGGTCGTCAGAAGGGGTATACAGGGATTTTTCATTTTCAAAATGACTTCAATAATCAAATATGACTTGTCACGCATCATGGTGGGGTACAGAATATCCATTTCCATCTCAGTAACAATAATTTGTCAACAGAAATCATTGTCGGGTCGTCAGAGGAGGTATAGAGGGATTTTTCATTATGAAAATGACTTCAAAAATCAAATATGACTTGGCACGCATCATAGTAGGGTGCAAAACATCCATTTCTATTTCAATAACAATAATTTGTCAACAGAAATCATTGTCAGGTCGTCAGAATGTGTATAGAGGGATTTTTCATTTTCAAAATTATCTCAAAATCAATTATGACTTGGCACGCATCATGGTGGGGTGCATAATATTCATTTCCATCTGAATAACATTAATTCGTTAACAGAAATCATTGTCGTGTCGTCAGAGGGGGTATGGAGGGATATTTCATTTTCAAAATTACTTCAAAAATCTAATATGACTTGGCACGCATCATGTTGGGGTGAAGAATATCCATTTCCATCTGAATAAGAATAATTCGTCAACAGAAATCATTGTCGGGTCGTTAGAGGGGGTATAGAGGGATTTCTCCTTTTCAATATTTCTTCAAAAATCCAATGTGACTTGGCACGCATCATGGTGGGGTGCAGAATATCCATTTCCATCTGAATAACAATAAGTCGTCGACAGAAATCATTGTCGGGTCGTCAGAGGGGGTATAGAGGGATTTTTCATTTTCATAATGACTTCAAAAATCAAATATGAATTGGCACGCATCATAGTGGGGTACAGAATATCCATTTTCATTTCAATAACAATAATTTGTTAACAGAAATCATTGTCGGGTCGTCAGAGGGGGTATAGAGGGATTTTTCATTTTCAAAATTTCTTCAATAATCTAATATGACTTGGCACGCATCAAGGTAGGGTACTGAATATCCATTTCCATCTGAATAACAATAAGTCGTCGACAGAAATCATTGTCGGGTCGTCAGAGGGGGTATAGAGGGATTTTTCATTTTCATAATGACTTCAAAAATCAAATATGAATTGGCACGCATCATAGTGGGGTACAGAATATCCATTTTCATTTCAATAACAACAATTTGTCAACAGAAATCATTGTCGGGTCGTCAGAGGGGGTATAGAGGGATTTTTCATTTTCAAAATTACTTCAAAATCAAATATGACTTGGCACGCATCATGGTGGGGTGCAGAATATCCATTTCCATCTAAATAACAATAATTCGTCAACAGAAATCATTGACGGGTCGTTGGAGGGGGTATAGAGGGATTTTTCATTTTCAAAATTTCTTCAATAATCTAATATGACTTGGCACGCATCAAGGTAGGGTACTGAATATCCATTTCCATCTCAATAACAACAATTTGTCAACAGAAATCATTGTCGGGTCGTCAGAGGGGGTATAGAGGGATTTTTCATTTTCAAAATTACCTCAAAATCAAATATGACTTGGCACGCATCATGGTGGGGTGCAGAATATCCATTTCCATCTGAATAACAATAATTCGTCAACAGAAATCATTGTCGGGGCGTCAGAGGGGGTATAGAGAGATTTTTCATTTTCATAATGACTTCAAAAATCAAATATGAATTGGCACGCATCATAGTGGGGTACAGAATATCCATTTTCATTTCAATAACAACAATTTGTCAACAGAAATCATTGTCGGGTCGTCAGAGGGGGTATAGAGGGATTTTTCATTTTCAAAATTACTTCAAAATCAAATATGACTTGGCACGCATCATGGTGGGGTGCAGAATATCCATTTCCATCTGAATAACAATAAGTCGTCGACAGAAATCATTGTCGGGTCGTCAGAGGGGGTATAGAGGGATTTTTCATTTTCATAATGACTTCAAAAATCAAATATGAATTGGCACGCATCATAGTGGGGTACAGAATATCCATTTTCATTTCAATAACAACAATTTGTCAACAGAAATCATTGTCGGGTCGTCAGAGGGGGTATAGAGGGATTTTTCATTTTCAAAATTACTTCAAAATCAAATATGACTTGGCACGCATCATGGTGGGGTGCAGAATATCCATTTCCATCTAAATAACAATAATTCGTCAACAGAAATCATTGACGGGTCGTTGGAGGGGGTATAGAGGGATTTTTCATTTTCAAAATTTCTTCAATAATCTAATATGACTTGGCACGCATCAAGGTAGGGTACTGAATATCCATTTCCATCTCAATAACAACAATTTGTCAACAGAAATCATTGTCGGGTCGTCAGAGGGGGTATAGAGGGATTTTTCATTTTCAAAATTACCTCAAAATCAAATATGACTTGGCACGCATCATGGTGGGGTGCAGAATATCCATTTCCATCTGAATAACAATAATTCGTCAACAGAAATCATTGTCGGGGCGTCAGAGGGGGTATAGAGAGATTTTTCATTATCAAAATGACTTCAAAAATCAAATATGACTTGGCACGCAACATAGTAGGGTGCAGAATATCCGATTCCATCTGAATAACAAGAATTTGTCAACAGAAATCATTGTCGGGTCGTCAGAGGGGGTATGGAGGAATTTTTCATTTTCAAAATTACTTCAAAAATCTAATATGACTTGGCACGCATCATGGTGGGGTGAAGAATATCCATTTCCATCTGAATAACAATAATTCGTCGACAGAAATCATTGTCGGGTCGTTAGAGGGGGTATAGAGGGATTTCTCAATTTCAATATTTCTTCAAAAATCTAATATGACTTGGCACGCATCATGGTGGGGTGCAGAATATCTATTTCCATCTGAATAACAATAATTCGTCGACGGAAATCATTGTCGGGTCGTTAGAGGGGGTATAGAGGGATTTTTCATATTCAATAAATCTTCAAAAATCTAATATGACTTGGCACGCATCATGGTGGAGTACAAAGTATCCATGTCCATCTGAATAACAATAATTCGTCAACAGAAATCATTGTCGGGTCGTCAGAGGTTGTATGGAGGGATTTTTCATTTTCAAAATTACTTCAAAAATCTAATATGACTTGGCACGCATCATGGTGTGGTGAAGAATATCCATTTCCATCTGAATAACAATAATTCGTCGACAGAAATCATTGTCGGGTCGTTAGAGGGGGTATAGAAGGATTTCTCTTTTTCAATATTTCTTCAAAAATCTAATATGACTTGGCACGCATCATGGTGGAGTACAAAGTATCCATGTCCATCTGAATAACAATAATTCGTCAACAGAAATCATTGTCGGGTCGTCAGAGGTTGTATGGAGGGATTTTTCATTTTCAAAATTACTTCAAAAATCTAATATGACTTGGCACGCATCATGGTGTGGTGAAGAATATCCATTTCTATCTGAATAACAATAATTCGTCGACAGAAATCATTGTCGGGTCGTTAGAGGGGGTATAGAGGGATTTCTCATTTTCAATATTTCTTCATAAATCTAATATGACTTGGCACGCATCAAGGTGGGGTGCAGAATATCTATTTCCAACTGAATAACAATAATTCGTCAACAGAAATCATTGTCGGGTCGTCAGAAGGGGTATAGAGGGATTTTTCATTTTCTAAATGACTTCAATAATCAAATATGACTTGGCACGCATCATGGTGGGGTACAGAATATCCATTTCCATCTCAGTAACAATAGTTTGTCAACAGAAATCATTGTCTGGTCGTCAGAGGAGGTATAGAGGGATTTTTCATTATGAAAATGACTTCAAAAATCAAATATGACTTGGCACGCATCATAGTAGGGTGCAAAACATCCATTTCCATTTCAATAACAAAAATTTGTCAACAGAAATCATTGTCAGGTCGTCAGAATGTGTATAGAGGGATTTTTCATTTTCAAAATTATCTCAAAATCAAATATGACTTGGCACGCATCATGGTGGGGTGCAGGATATCCATTTCCATCTGAATAACAATGATTCGTCAACAGAAATCATTGACAGGTCGTTGGAGGTGGTATAGAGGGATTTTTCATTTTCAAAATTTCTTCAAAAATCTAATATGACTTGGCACGCATCATGGTGGGGTGCAAAGTATCCATGTCCATCTGAATAACAATAATTCGTAAACAGAAATCATTGTCTTGTCGTCAGAGGGGGTATAGAGGGATTTCTCATTTTCAAAATTTCTTCAAAAATCTAATATGACTTGGCATGCATCATGGAGGGGTGTAGAATATCCATTTCTATCTGAACAACAATAATTTGTCACCAGAAATCATTGTCTGGTCGTTAGAGGGGGTATAGAGGGATTTTTCATATTCAATATATCTTCAAAAATCTAAATTTTTATTTCCATCTGAATAACAATAATTCGTCGACAGAAATCATTGTCGGGTCGTTAGAGAGGGTATAGAGGGATTTTTCAATTTCAAAATTACTTCAAAATCAAATATGACTTGGCACGCAACATGGTGGGGTGCAGAATATTCATTTCCATCTGAATAACAATAATTCGTCAACAGAAATCATTGTCGGGTCGTTAGAGGGGGTATAGAGGAATTTCTCATTTTCAATATTTCTTCAAAAATCCAATATGACTTGGCACGCATCATGGTGGGGTGCAGAATATCTATTTCCAACTGAATAACAATAATTCGTCAACAGAAATCATTGTCGGGTCGTCAGAAGGGGTATACAGGGATTTTTCATTTTCAAAATGACTTCAATAATCAAATATGACTTGTCACGCATCATGGTGGGGTACAGAATATCCATTTCCATCTCAGTAACAATAATTTGTCAACAGAAATCATTGTCGGGTCGTCAGAGGAGGTATAGAGGGATTTTTCATTATGAAAATGACTTCAAAAATCAAATATGACTTGGCACGCATCATAGTAGGGTGCAAAACATCCATTTCTATTTCAATAACAATAATTTGTCAACAGAAATCATTGTCAGGTCGTCAGAATGTGTATAGAGGGATTTTTCATTTTCAAAATTATCTCAAAATCAATTATGACTTGGCACGCATCATGGTGGGGTGCATAATATTCATTTCCATCTGAATAACATTAATTCGTTAACAGAAATCATTGTCGTGTCGTCAGAGGGGGTATGGAGGGATATTTCATTTTCAAAATTACTTCAAAAATCTAATATGACTTGGCACGCATCATGTTGGGGTGAAGAATATCCATTTCCATCTGAATAAGAATAATTCGTCAACAGAAATCATTGTCGGGTCGTTAGAGGGGGTATAGAGGGATTTCTCCTTTTCAATATTTCTTCAAAAATCCAATGTGACTTGGCACGCATCATGGTGGGGTGCAGAATATCCATTTCCATCTGAATAACAATAAGTCGTCGACAGAAATCATTGTCGGGTCGTCAGAGGGGGTATAGAGGGATTTTTCATTTTCATAATGACTTCAAAAATCAAATATGAATTGGCACGCATCATAGTGGGGTACAGAATATCCATTTTCATTTCAATAACAATAATTTGTTAACAGAAATCATTGTCGGGTCGTCAGAGGGGGTATAGAGGGATTTTTCATTTTCAAAATTTCTTCAATAATCTAATATGACTTGGCACGCATCAAGGTAGGGTACTGAATATCCATTTCCATCTGAATAACAATAAGTCGTCGACAGAAATCATTGTCGGGTCGTCAGAGGGGGTATAGAGGGATTTTTCATTTTCATAATGACTTCAAAAATCAAATATGAATTGGCACGCATCATAGTGGGGTACAGAATATCCATTTTCATTTCAATAACAACAATTTGTCAACAGAAATCATTGTCGGGTCGTCAGAGGGGGTATAGAGGGATTTTTCATTTTCAAAATTACTTCAAAATCAAATATGACTTGGCACGCATCATGGTGGGGTGCAGAATATCCATTTCCATCTAAATAACAATAATTCGTCAACAGAAATCATTGACGGGTCGTTGGAGGGGGTATAGAGGGATTTTTCATTTTCAAAATTTCTTCAATAATCTAATATGACTTGGCACGCATCAAGGTAGGGTACTGAATATCCATTTCCATCTCAATAACAACAATTTGTCAACAGAAATCATTGTCGGGTCGTCAGAGGGGGTATAGAGGGATTTTTCATTTTCAAAATTACCTCAAAATCAAATATGACTTGGCACGCATCATGGTGGGGTGCAGAATTTTTATTTCCATCTAAATAACAATAATTCGTCAACAGAAATCATTGACGGGTCGTTGGAGGGGGTATAGAGGGATTTTTCATTTTCAAAATTTCTTCAATAATCTAATATGACTTGGCACGCATCAAGGTAGGGTACTGAATATCCATTTCCATCTCAATAACAACAATTTGTCAACAGAAATCATTGTCGGGTCGTCAGAGGGGGTATAGAGGGATTTTTCATTTTCAAAATTACCTCAAAATCAAATATGACTTGGCACGCATCATGGTGGGGTGCAGAATATCCATTTCCATCTGAATAACAATAATTCGTCAACAGAAATCATTGTCGGGGCGTCAGAGGGGGTATAGAGAGATTTTTCATTTTCATAATGACTTCAAAAATCAAATATGAATTGGCACGCATCATAGTGGGGTACAGAATATCCATTTTCATTTCAATAACAACAATTTGTCAACAGAAATCATTGTCGGGTCGTCAGAGGGGGTATAGAGGGATTTTTCATTTTCAAAATTACTTCAAAATCAAATATGACTTGGCACGCATCATGGTGGGGTGCAGAATATCCATTTCCATCTGAATAACAATAAGTCGTCGACAGAAATCATTGTCGGGTCGTCAGAGGGGGTATAGAGGGATTTTTCATTTTCATAATGACTTCAAAAATCAAATATGAATTGGCACGCATCATAGTGGGGTACAGAATATCCATTTTCATTTCAATAACAACAATTTGTCAACAGAAATCATTGTCGGGTCGTCAGAGGGGGTATAGAGGGATTTTTCATTTTCAAAATTACTTCAAAATCAAATATGACTTGGCACGCATCATGGTGGGGTGCAGAATATCCATTTCCATCTAAATAACAATAATTCGTCAACAGAAATCATTGACGGGTCGTTGGAGGGGGTATAGAGGGATTTTTCATTTTCAAAATTTCTTCAATAATCTAATATGACTTGGCACGCATCAAGGTAGGGTACTGAATATCCATTTCCATCTCAATAACAACAATTTGTCAACAGAAATCATTGTCGGGTCGTCAGAGGGGGTATAGAGGGATTTTTCATTTTCAAAATTACCTCAAAATCAAATATGACTTGGCACGCATCATAGTGGGGTGCAGAATATCCATTTCCATCTGAATAACAATAATTCGTCAACAGAAATCATTGTCGGGGCGTCAGAGGGGGTATAGAGAGATTTTTCATTATCAAAATGACTTCAAAAATCAAATATGACTTGGCACGCAACATAGTAGGGTGCAGAATATCCGATTCCATCTGAATAACAAGAATTTGTCAACAGAAATCATTGTCGGGTCGTCAGAGGGGGTATGGAGGAATTTTTCATTTTCAAAATTACTTCAAAAATCTAATATGACTTGGCACGCATCATGGTGGGGTGAAGAATATCCATTTCCATCTGAATAACAATAATTCGTCGACAGAAATCATTGTCGGGTCGTTAGAGGGGGTATAGAGGGATTTCTCAATTTCAATATTTCTTCAAAAATCTAATATGACTTGGCACGCATCATGGTGGGGTGCAGAATATCTATTTCCATCTGAATAACAATAATTCGTCGACGGAAATCATTGTCGGGTCGTTAGAGGGGGTATAGAGGGATTTTTCATATTCAATAAATCTTCAAAAATCTAATATGACTTGGCACGCATCATGGTGGAGTACAAAGTATCCATGTCCATCTGAATAACAATAATTCGTCAACAGAAATCATTGTCGGGTCGTCAGAGGTTGTATGGAGGGATTTTTCATTTTCAAAATTACTTCAAAAATCTAATATGACTTGGCACGCATCATGGTGTGGTGAAGAATATCCATTTCCATCTGAATAACAATAATTCGTCGACAGAAATCATTGTCGGGTCGTTAGAGGGGGTATAGAAGGATTTCTCTTTTTCAATATTTCTTCAAAAATCTAATATGACTTGGCACGCATCATGATGGGGTGCAGAATATCTATTTCCAACTGAATAACAATAATTCGTCGACAGAAATCATTGTCGGGTCGTTAGAGGGGGTATAGAGGGATTTTTCATTTTCAAAATTACCTCAAAATCAAATATGACTTGGCACGCAACATGGTGGGGTGCAGAATATTCATTTCCATCTGAATAACAATAATTCGTCAACAGAAATCATTGCCGGGTCGTTAGAGGAGGTATAGGGGGATTTTTCATTTCCGATATTTCTTCAAAAATCCAATATGACTTGGCACGCATCATGGTGGGGTGCAGAATATCCATTTCCAACTGAATAACAATAATTCGTCAACAGAAATCATTGTCGGGTCGTCAGAGGAGGTATAGAGGGATTTTTCATTATGAAAATGACTTCAAAAATCAAATATGACTTGGCACGCATCATAGTAGGGTGCAAAACATCCATTTCCATTTCAATAACAATAATTTGTCAACAGAAATCATTGTCAGGTCGTCAGAATGTGTATACAGGGATTTTTCATTTTCAAAATTATCTCAAAATCAATTATGACTTGGCACGCATCATGGTGGGGTGCAGAATATCCATTTCCATCTGAATAACAATAATTCGTCAACAGAAATCATTGCCGGGTCGTTAGAGGAGGTATAGGGGGATTTCTCATTTCCGATATTTCTTCAAAAATCCAATATGACTTGGCACGCATCATGGTGGGGTGCAGAATATCCATTTCCAACTGAATAACAATAATTCGTCAACAGAAATCATTGTCGGGTCGTCAGAGGGGGTATAGAGGGATTTTTCATTTTCAAAATGACTTCAATAATCAAATATGACTTGGAACGCATCATGGTGGGGTACAGAATATACATTTCGATCTCAATAACAATAATTCGTCGACAGAAATCATTGTCGGGTCGTTAGAGAGGGTATAGAGGAATTTTTCATTTTCAAAATTACTTCAATAATCAAATATGACTTGGCACGCATCATGGTGGGGTACAGAATATCCATATCCATCTCAGTAACAATAGTTTGTCAACAGAAATCATTGTCTGGTCGTCAGAGGAGGTATAGAGGGATTTTTCATTATGAAAATGACTTCAAAAATCAAATATGACTTGGCACGCATCATAGTAGGGTGCAAAATATCCATTTCCATTTCAATAACAATAATTTGTCAACAGAAATCATTGTCAGGTCGTCAGAATGTGTATAGAGGGATTTTTCATTTTCAAAATTATCTCAAAATCAATTATGACTTGGCACGCATCATGGTGGGGTGCAGAATATCCATTTCCATCTGAATAACAATAATTCTTTAACAGAAATCATTGTCGTGTCGTCAGAGGGGGTATGGAGGGATTTCTCATTTTCAATATTTCTTCAAAAATCTAATATGACTTGGCACGCATCATGGTGGGGTGCAGAATATCCATTTCCATCTGAATAACAATAATTCGTTGACAGAAATCATTGTCGGGTCGTCAGAGGGGGTATAGAAGGATTTTTCATTTTCAAAATGACTTCAAAAATCAAATATGACTTGGCACGCATCATAGTGGGGTACAGAATATCCATTTCCATCTCAATAACGATAATTTGTTAACAGAAATCATTGTCGGGTCGTCAGAGGGGGTATAGAGTGATTTTTCATATTCAATATATCTTCAAAAATCTAATATGACTTGGCACGCATCAGGGTGGGGTGCAAAGTATCCATGTTCATGTGAATAACAATAATGCGTCAACAGAAATCATTGTCGGGTCGTCAGAGGGGGTATAGAGAGATTTTTCATTTTCAAAATTACCTCAAAATCAAATATGACTTGGCACGCAACATGATGGGGTGCAGAAAATTCATTTCCATCTGAATAACAATAATTCGTCAACAGAAATCATTGTCGGGTCGTTAGAGGGGGTATAGAGGGATTTCTCATTTTCAATATTTCTTCAAAAATCCAATATGACTTGGCACGCAACATGGTGGGGTGTAGAATATCCATTTCCATCTGAATAACAATAATTCGTTGGCACGCATCATGGTGGGGTGCAGAATATCTATTTCCATCTGAATAACAATAATTCGTCGACAGAAATCATTGTCGGGTCGTTAGAGGGGGTATAGTGGGATTTTTCATTTTTAAAATTACCTCAAAATCAAATATGACTTGGCACGCAACATGGTGGGGTGCAGAATATTCATTTCCATCTGAATAACAATAATTCGTCAACAGAAATCATTGTCGGGTCGTTAGAGGGGGTATAGAGGGATTTCTCATTTTCAATATTTCTTCAAAAATCCAATATGACTTGGCACGCAACATGGTGGGTTGCAGAATATCCATTTCCAACTGAATAACAATAATTCGTCAACAGAAATCATTGTCGTGTCGTCAGAGGGGGTATAGAGGGATTTTTCATTTTCAAAATGACTTCAATAATCAAATATGACTTGGCACGCATCATGGTGGGGTACAGAATATCCATTTCCATCTCAGTAACAATAATTTGTCAACAGAAATCATTGTCGGGTCGTTAGAGGGGGTATAGAGGGATTTTTCATATTCAATATATCTTCAAAAATCTAATATGACTTGGCACGCATCATGGTGGGGTGCAGAATATCCATTTCCATCTGAATAACAATAATTCGTTGACAGAAATCATTGTCGGGTCGTCAGAGGGGGTATAGAAGGATTTTTCATTTTCAAAATGACTTCAAAAATCAAATATGACTTGGCACGCATCATAGTGGGGTACAGAATATCCATTTCCATCTCAATAACGATAATTTGTTAACAGAAATCATTGTCGGGTCGTCAGAGGGGGTATAGAGTGATTTTTCATATTCAATATATCTTCAAAAATCTAATATGACTTGGCACGCATTAGGGTGGGGTGCAAAGTATCCATGTTCATGTGAATAACAATAATGCGTCAACAGAAATCATTGTCGGGTCGTCAGAGGGGGTATAGAGGGATTTTTCATTTTCAAAATTACCTCAAAATCAAATATGACTTGGCACGCAACATGATGGGGTGCAGAAAATTCATTTCGATCTGAATAACAATAATTCGTCAACAGAAATCATTGTCGGGTCGTTAGAGGGGGTATAGAGGGATTTCTCATTTTCAATATTTCTTCAAAAATCCAATATGACTTGGCACGCAACATGGTGGGGTGTAGAATATCCATTTCCATCTGAATAACAATAATTCGTTGGCACGCAACATGGTGGGGTGCAGAATATTCATTTCCATCTGAATAACAATAATTCGTCAACAGAAATCATTGTCGGGTCGTTAGAGGGGGTATAGAGGGATTTCTCATTTTCAATATTTCTTCAAAAATCCAATATGACTTGGCACGCAGCATAGTGGGGTGCAGAATATCCATTTCCAACTGAATAACAATAATTCGTCAACAGAAATCATTGTCGGGTCGTCAGAGGGGGCATAGAGGGATTTTTCATTTTCAAAATGACTTCAAAAGTGAAATATGACTTGGCACGCATCATGGTGGGGTACAGAATATCCATTTCCATTTCAATAACAATAATTTGTCAACATAAATCATTGTCGGGTCGTTAGAGAGGGTATAGAGGGATTTTTCATTTTCAAAATTACCTCAAGATCAAATATGACTTGGCACGCAACATGGTGGGGTGCAGAATATTCATTTCCATCTGAATAACAATAATTCGTCAACAGAAATCATTGTCGGGTCGTTAGAGGGGGTATAGAGGGATTTCTCATTATCAATATTTCTTCAAAAATCCAATATGACTTGGCACGCATCATGGTGGGGTGCAGAATATCCATTTCCAACTGAATAACAATAATTCGTCGACAGAAATCATTGTCGAGTCGTTAGAGGATGTATAGAGGGATTTTTCATTTTCAAAATTACCTCAAAATCAAATATGACTTGGCACGCAACATGGTGGGGTGCAGAATATTCATTTCCATCTGAATATCAATAATTCGTCAACGGAAATCATTGTTGGGTCGTTAGAGGGGGTATAGAGGGATTTTTCATTTTCAATATTTCTTCAAAAATCCAATATGACTTGGCACGCATCATGGTGGGGTGCAGAATATCCATTTCCAACTGAATAACAATAAGTCGTCAACAGAATTTATTGTCGGGTCGTCAGAGGGGGTATAGAGGGATTTTTCATTTTCAAAATGACTTCAATTATCAAATATGACTTGGCACGCATCATGGTGGGGTACAAAATATACATTTCCATCTCAATAACAATAATTTGTCAACAGAAATCATTGTCGGGTCGTCAGAGGGGGTATAGAGGGATTTTTCATTTTCAAAATTTCTTCAAAAATCTAATATGACTTGGCATGCATCATGGAGGGGTGCAGAATATCCATTTCCATCTGAACAACAATAATTTGTCACCAGAAATAATTGTCTGGTCGTTAGAGGGGGTATAGAGGGATTTTTCATATTCAATATATCTTCAAAAATCTAAATTTTCATTTCCATCTGAATAACAATAATTCGTCGACAGAAATCATTGTCGGGTCGTTAGAGAGAGTATAGAGGGATTTTTCATTTTCAAAATTACCTCAAAATCAAATATGACTTGGCACGCAACATGGTGGGGTGCAGAATATTCATTTCCATCTGAATAACAATAATTCGTCAACGGAAATCATTGTCGGGTCGTTAGAGGGGGTATAGAGGAATTTCTCATTTTCAATATTTCTTCAAAAATCCAATATGACTTGGCACGCATCATGGTGGGGTGCAGAATATCCATTTCCATCTCAGTAACAATAATTCGTCAACAGAAATCATTGTCGGGTCGTCAGAGGTGGTATAGAGGGATATTTCATTTTCAATATTACCTCAAAATCAAATATGACTTGGCACGCATCATAGTAGGGTGCAGAATATCCGATTCCATCTGAATAACAAGAATTTCCCAACAGAAATCATTGTCGGGTCGTCAGAGGGGGTATAGAGGGATTTTTCATTTTCAAAATTACTTCACAAATCTAATATGACTTGGCACGCATCATGGTGTGGTGAAGAATATCCATTTCTATCTGAATAACAATAATTCGTCGACAGAAATCATTGTCGGGTCGTTAGAGGGGGTATAGAGGGATTTCTCATTTTCAATATTTCTTCATAAATCTAATATGACTTGGCACGTATCAAGGTGGGGTGCAGAATATCTATTTCCAACTGAATAACAATAATTCGTCAACAGAAATCATTGTCGGGTCGTCAGAAGGGGTATAGAGGGATTTTTCATTTTCTAAATGACTTCAATAATCAAATATGACTTGGCACGCATCATGGTGGGGTACAGAATATCCATTTCCATCTCAGTAACAATAGTTTGTCAACAGAAATCATTGTCTGGTCGTCAGAGGAGGTATAGAGGGATTTTTCATTATGAAAATGACTTCAAAAATCAAATATGACTTGGCACGCATCATAGTAGGGTGCAAAACATCCATTTCCATTTCAATAACAATAATTTGTCAACAGAAATCATTGTCAGGTCGTCAGAATGTGTATACAGGGATTTTTCATTTTCAAAATTATCTCAAAATCAATTATGACTTGGCACGCATCATGGTGGGGTGCAGAATATCCATTTCCATCTGAATAACAATAATTCGTCAACAGAAATCATTGTCGGGTCGTTAGAGGGGGTATAGAGGGATTTTTCATTTTCAAAATTACCTCAAAATCAAATATGACTTGGCACGCAACATGGTGGGGTGCAGAATATTCATTTCCATCTGAATAACAATAATTCGTCAACAGAAATCATTGCCGGGTCGTTAGAGGAGGTATAGGGGGATTTTTCATTTCCGATATTTCTTCAAAAATCCAATATGACCTGGCACGCATCATGGTGGGGTGCAGAATATCCATTTCCAACTGAATAACAATAATTCGTCAACAGAAATCATTGTCGGGTCGTCAGAGGGGGTATAGAGGGATTTTTCATTTTCAAAATGACTTCAATAATCAAATATGACTTGGAACGCATCATGGTGGGGTACAGAATATACATTTCGATCTCAATAACAATAATTCGTCGACAGAAATCATTGTCGGGTCGTTAGAGAGGGTATAGAGGGATTTTTCATTTTCAAAATTACCTCAAAATCAAATATGACTTGGCACGCAACATGGTGGGGTGCAGAATATTCATTCCCATCTGAATAACAATAATTCGTCAACAGAAATCATTGTCGGGTCGTCAGAGGTGGTATAGAGGGATATTTCATTTTCAATATTACCTCAAAATCAAATATGACTTGGCACGCATCATAGTAGGGTGCAGAATATTCGATTCCATCTGAATAACAAGAATTTCTCAACAGAAATCATTGTCGGTTCGTCAGAGGGGGTATGGAGGGATTTTTCATTTTCAAAATTACTTCAAAAATCTAATATGACTTGGCACGCATCATGGTGTGGTGAAGAATATCCATTTCCATCTGAATAACAATAATTCTTCGACAGAAATCATTGTCGGGTCGTTAGAGGGGGTATAGAGGGATTTTTCATTTTCAAAATGACTTCAATAATCAAATATGACTTGGCACGCATCATGGTGGGGTACAGAATATCCCTTTCCATCTCAGTAACAATAATTTGTCAACAGAAATCATTGTCGGGTCGTCAGAGGAGGTATAGAGGGATTTTTCATTATGAAAATGACTTCAAAAATCAAATATGACTTGGCACGCATCATAGTAGGGTGCAAAACATCCATTTCCATTTCAATAACAATAATTTGTCAACAGAAATCATTGTCAGGTCGTCAGAATGTGTATACAGGGATTTTTCATTTTCAAAATTATCTCAAAATCAATTATGACTTGGCACGCATCATGGTGGGGTGCAGAATATCCATTTCCATCTGAATAACAATAATTCGTCAACAGAAATCATTGCCGGGTCGTTAGAGGAGGTATAGGGGGATTTCTCATTTCCGATATTTCTTCAAAAATCCAATATGACTTGGCACGCATCATGGTGGGGTGCAGAATATCCATTTCCAACTGAATAACAATAATTCGTCAACAGAAATCATTGTCGGGTCGTCAGAGGGGGTATAGAGGGATTTTTCATTTTCAAAATGACTTCAATAATCAAATATGACTTGGAACGCATCATGGTGGGGTACAGAATATACATTTCGATCTCAATAACAATAATTCGTCGACAGAAATCATTGTCGGGTCGTTAGAGAGGGTATAGAGGAATTTTTCATTTTCAAAATTACTTCAATAATCAAATATGACTTGGCACGCATCATGGTGGGGTACAGAATATCCATATCCATCTCAGTAACAATAGTTTGTCAACAGAAATCATTGTCTGGTCGTCAGAGGAGGTATAGAGGGATTTTTCATTATGAAAATGACTTCAAAAATCAAATATGACTTGGCACGCATCATAGTAGGGTGCAAAACATCCATTTCCATTTCAATAACAATAATTTGTCAACAGAAATCATTGTCAGGTCGTCAGAATGTGTATAGAGGGATTTTTCATTTTCAAAATTATCTCAAAATCAATTATGACTTGGCACGCATCATGGTGGGGTGCAGAATATCCATTTCCATCTGAATAACAATAATTCGTTAACAGAAATCATTGTCGTGTCGTCAGAGGGGGTATGGAGGGATTTCTCATTTTCAATATTTCTTCAAAAATCTAATATGACTTGGCACGCATCATGGTGGGGTGCAGAATATCCATTTCCATCTGAATAACAATAATTCGTTGACAGAAATCATTGTCGGGTCGTCAGAGGGGGTATAGAAGGATTTTTCATTTTCAAAATGACTTCAAAAATCAAATATGACTTGGCACGCATCATAGTGGGGTACAGAATATCCATTTCCATCTCAATAACGATAATTTGTTAACAGAAATCATTGTCGGGTCGTCAGAGGGGGTATAGAGTGATTTTTCATATTCAATATATCTTCAAAAATCTAATATGACTTGGCACGCATCAGGGTGGGGTGCAAAGTATCCATGTTCATGTGAATAACAATAATGCGTCAACAGAAATCATTGTCGGGTCGTCAGAGGGGGTATAGAGAGATTTTTCATTTTCAAAATTACCTCAAAATCAAATATGACTTGGCACGCAACATGATGGGGTGCAGAAAATTCATTTCCATCTGAATAACAATAATTCGTCAACAGAAATCATTGTCGGGTCGTTAGAGGGGGTATAGAGGGATTTCTCATTTTCAATATTTCTTCAAAAATCCAATATGACTTGGCACGCAACATGGTGGGGTGTAGATTATCCATTTCCATCTGAATAACAAAAATTCGTTGGCACGCATCATGGTGGGGTGCAGAATATCTATTTCCATCTGAATAACAATAATTCGTCGACAGAAATCATTGTCGGGTCGTTAGAGGGGGTATAGTGGGATTTTTCATTTTTAAAATTACCTCAAAATCAAATATGACTTGGCACGCAACATGTTGGGGTGCAGAATATTCATTTCCATCTGAATAACAATAATTCGTCAACAGAAATCATTGTCGGGTCGTTAGAGGGGGTATAGAGGGATTTCTCATTTTCAATATTTCTTCAAAAATCCAATATGACTTGGCACGCAACATGGTGGGTTGCAGAATATCCATTTCCAACTGAATAACAATAATTCGTCAACAGAAATCATTGTCGTGTCGTCAGAGGGGGTATAGAGGGATTTTTCATTTTCAAAATGACTTCAATAATCAAATATGACTTGGCACGCATCATGGTGGGGTACAGAATATCCATTTCCATCTCAGTAACAATAATTTGTCAACAGAAATCATTGTCGGGTCGTTAGAGGGGGTATAGAGGGATTTTTCATATTCAATATATCTTCAAAAATCTAATATGACTTGGCACGCATCATGGTGGGGTGCAGAATATCCATTTCCATCTGAATAACAATAATTCGTTGACAGAAATCATTGTCGGGTCGTCAGAGGGGGTATAGAAGGATTTTTCATTTTCAAAATGACTTCAAAAATCAAATATGACTTGGCACGCATCATAGTGGGGTACAGAATATCCATTTCCATCTCAATAACGATAATTTGTTAACAGAAATCATTGTCGGGTCGTCAGAGGGGGTATAGAGTGATTTTTCATATTCAATATATCTTCAAAAATCTAATATGACTTGGCACGCATCAGGGTGGGGTGCAAAGTATCCATGTTCATGTGAATAACAATAATGCGTCAACAGAAATCATTGTCGGGTCGTCAGAGGGGGTATAGAGGGATATTTCATTTTCAAAATTACCTCAAAATCAAATATGACTTGGCACGCAACATGATGGGGTGCAGAAAATTCATTTCCATCTGAATAACAATAATTCGTCAACAGAAATCATTGTCGGGTCGTTAGAGGGGGTATAGAGGGATTTCTCATTTTCAATATTTCTTCAAAAATCCAATATGATTTGGCACGCAACATGGTGGGGTGTAGAATATCCATTTCCATCTGAATAACAATAATTCGTTGGCACGCATCATGGTGGGGTGCAGAATATCTATTTCCATCTGAATAACAATAATTCGTCGACAGAAATCATTGTCGGGTCGTTAGAGGGGGTATAGTGGGATTTTTCATTTTTAAAATCACCTCAAAATCAAATATGACTTGGCACGCAACATGGTGGGGTGCAGAATATTCATTTCCATCTGAATAACAATAATTCGTCAACAGAAATCATTGTCGGGTCGTTAGAGGGGGTATAGAGGGATTTCTCATTTTCAATATTTCTTCAAAAATCCAATATGACTTGGCACGCAGCATAGTGGGGTGCAGAATATCCATTTCCAACTGAATAACAATAATTCGTCAACAGAAATCATTGTCGGGTCGTCAGAGGGGGCATAGAGGGATTTTTCATTTTCAAAATGACTTCAAAAGTGAAATATGACTTGGCACGCATCATGGTGGGGTACAGAATATCCATTTCCATTTCAATAACAATAATTTGTCAACATAAATCATTGTCGGGTCGTTAGAGAGGGTATAGAGGGATTTTTCATTTTCAAAATTACCTCAAGATCAAATATGACTTGGCACGCAACATGGTGGGGTGCAGAATATTCATTTCCATCTGAATAACAATAATTCGTCAACAGAAATCATTGTCGGGTCGTTAGAGGGGGTATAGAGGGATTTCTCATTATCAATATTTCTTCAAAAATCCAATATGACTTGGCACGCATCATGGTGGGGTGCAGAATATCCATTTCCAACTGAATAACAATAATTCGTCGACAGAAATCATTGTCGAGTCGTTAGAGGATGTATAGAGGGATTTTTCATTTTCAAAATTACCTCAAAATCAAATATGACTTGGCACGCAACATGGTGGGGTGCAGAATATTCATTTCCATCTGAATATCAATAATTCGTCAACGGAAATCATTGTTGGGTCGTTAGAGGGGGTATAGAGGGATTTTTCATTTTCAATATTTCTTCAAAAATCCAATATGACTTGGCACGCATCATGGTGGGGTGCAGAATATCCATTTCCAACTGAATAACAATAAGTCGTCAACAGAATTTATTGTCGGGTCGTCAGAGGGGGTATAGAGGGATTTTTCATTTTCAAAATGACTTCAATTATCAAATATGACTTGGCACGCATCATGGTGGGGTACAAAATATACATTTCCATCTCAATAACAATAATTTGTCAACAGAAATCATTGTCGGGTCGTCAGAGGGGGTATAGAGGGATTTTTCATTTTCAAAATTTCTTCAAAAATCTAATATGACTTGGCATGCATCATGGAGGGGTGCAGAATATCCATTTCCATCTGAACAACAATAATTTGTCACCAGAAATAATTGTCTGGTCGTTAGAGGGGGTATAGAGGGATTTTTCATATTCAATATATCTTCAAAAATCTAAATTTTCATTTCCATCTGAATAACAATAATTCGTCGACAGAAATCATTGTCGGGTCGTTAGAGAGAGTATAGAGGGATTTTTCATTTTCAAAATTACCTCAAAATCAAATATGACTTGGCACGCAACATGGTGGGGTGCAGAATATTCATTTCCATCTGAATAACAATAATTCGTCAACGGAAATCATTGTCGGGTCGTTAGAGGGGGTATAGAGGAATTTCTCATTTTCAATATTTCTTCAAAAATCCAATATGACTTGGCACGCATCATGGTGGGGTGCAGAATATCCATTTCCATCTCAGTAACAATAATTCGTCAACAGAAATCATTGTCGGGTCGTCAGAGGTGGTATAGAGGGATATTTCATTTTCAATATTACCTCAAAATCAAATATGACTTGGCACGCATCATAGTAGGGTGCAGAATATCCGATTCCATCTGAATAACAAGAATTTCCCAACAGAAATCATTGTCGGGTCGTCAGAGGGGGTATAGAGGGATTTTTCATTTTCAAAATTACTTCACAAATCTAATATGACTTGGCACGCATCATGGTGTGGTGAAGAATATCCATTTCTATCTGAATAACAATAATTCGTCGACAGAAATCATTGTCGGGTCGTTAGAGGGGGTATAGAGGGATTTCTCATTTTCAATATTTCTTCATAAATCTAATATGACTTGGCACGCATCAAGGTGGGGTGCAGAATATCTATTTCCAACTGAATAACAATAATTCGTCAACAGAAATCATTGTCGGGTCGTCAGAAGGGGTATAGAGGGATTTTTCATTTTCTAAATGACTTCAATAATCAAATATGACTTGGCACGCATCATGGTGGGGTACAGAATATCCATTTCCATCTCAGTAACAATAGTTTGTCAACAGAAATCATTGTCTGGTCGTCAGAGGAGGTATAGAGGGATTTTTCATTATGAAAATGACTTCAAAAATCAAATATGACTTGGCACGCATCATAGTAGGGTGCAAAACATCCATTTCCATTTCAATAACAAAAATTTGTCAACAGAAATCATTGTCAGGTCGTCAGAATGTGTATAGAGGGATTTTTCATTTTCAAAATTATCTCAAAATCAAATATGACTTGGCACGCATCATGGTGGGGTGCAGGATATCCATTTCCATCTGAATAACAATGATTCGTCAACAGAAATCATTGACAGGTCGTTGGAGGTGGTATAGAGGGATTTTTCATTTTCAAAATTTCTTCAAAAATCTAATATGACTTGGCACGCATCATGGTGGGGTGCAAAGTATCCATGTCCATCTGAATAACAATAATTCGTAAACAGAAATCATTGTCTTGTCGTCAGAGGGGGTATAGAGGGATTTCTCATTTTCAAAATTTCTTCAAAAATCTAATATGACTTGGCATGCATCATGGAGGGGTGTAGAATATCCATTTCTATCTGAACAACAATAATTTGTCACCAGAAATCATTGTCTGGTCGTTAGAGGGGGTATAGAGGGATTTTTCATATTCAATATATCTTCAAAAATCTAAATTTTTATTTCCATCTGAATAACAATAATTCGTCGACAGAAATCATTGTCGGGTCGTTAGAGAGGGTATAGAGGGATTTTTCATTTTCAAAATTACTTCAAAATCAAATATGACTTGGCACGCAACATGGTGGGGTGCAGAATATTCATTTCCATCTGAATAACAATAATTCGTCAACAGAAATCATTGTCGGGTCGTTAGAGGGGGTATAGAGGAATTTCTCATTTTCAATATTTCTTCAAAAATCCAATATGACTTGGCACGCATCATGGTGGGGTGCAGAATATCCATTTCCAACTGAATAACAATAATTCGTCAACAGAAATCATTGTCGGGTCGTCAGAAGGGGTATACAGGGATTTTTCATTTTCAAAATGACTTCAATAATCAAATATGACTTGTCACGCATCATGGTGGGGTACAGAATATCCATTCCCATCTCAGTAACAATAATTTGTCAACAGAAATCATTGTCGGGTCGTCAGAGGAGGTATAGAGGGATTTTTCATTATGAAAATGACTTCAAAAATCAAATATGACTTGGCACGCATCATAGTAGGGTGCAAAACATCCATTTCTATTTCAATAACAATAATTTGTCAACAGAAATCATTGTCAGGTCGTCAGAATGTGTATAGAGGGATTTTTCATTTTCAAAATTATCTCAAAATCAATTATGACTTGGCACGCATCATGGTGGGGTGCATAATATTCATTTCCATCTGAATAACATTAATTCGTTAACAGAAATCATTGTCGTGTCGTCAGAGGGGGTATGGAGGGATATTTCATTTTCAAAATTACTTCAAAAATCTAATATGACTTGGCACGCATCATGGTGGGGTGAAGAATATCCATTTCCATCTGAATAAGAATAATTCGTCAACAGAAATCATTGTCGGGTCGTTAGAGGGGGTATAGAGGGATTTCTCCTTTTCAATATTTCTTCAAAAATCCAATGTGACTTGGCACGCATCATGGTGGGGTGCAGAATATCCATTTCCATCTGAATAACAATAAGTCGTCGACAGAAATCATTGTCGGGTCGTCAGAGGGGGTATAGAGGGATTTTTCATTTTCATAATGACTTCAAAAATCAAATATGAATTGGCACGCATCATAGTGGGGTACAGAATATCCATTTTCATTTCAATAACAATAATTTGTTAACAGAAATCATTGTCGGGTCGTCAGAGGGGGTATAGAGGGATTTTTCATTTTCAAAATTTCTTCAATAATCTAATATGACTTGGCACGCATCAAGGTAGGGTACTGAATATCCATTTCCATCTCAATAACAACAATTTGTCAACAGAAATCATTGTCGGGTCGTCAGAGGGGGTATAGAGGGATTTTTCATTTTCAAAATTACTTCAAAATCAAATATGACTTGGCACGCATCATGGTGGGGTGCAGAATATCCATTTCCATCTAAATAACAATAATTCGTCAACAGAAATCATTGACGGGTCGTTGGAGGGGGTATAGAGGGATTTTTCATTTTCAAAATTTCTTCAATAATCTAATATGACTTGGCACGCATCAAGGTAGGGTACTGAATATCCATTTCCATCTCAATAACAACAATTTGTCAACAGAAATCATTGTCGGGTCGTCAGAGGGGGTATAGAGGGATTTTTCATTTTCAAAATTACCTCAAAATCAAATATGACTTGGCACGCATCATGGTGGGGTGCAGAATATCCATTTCCATCTGAATAACAATAATTCGTCAACAGAAATCATTGTCGGGGCGTCAGAGGGGGTATAGAGAGATTTTTCATTATCAAAATGACTTCAAAAATCAAATATGACTTGGCACGCAACATAGTAGGGTGCAGAATATCCGATTCCATCTGAATAACAAGAATTTGTCAACAGAAATCATTGTCGGGTCGTCAGAGGGGGTATGGAGGAATTTTTCATTTTCAAAATTACTTCAAAAATCTAATATGACTTGGCACGCATCATGGTGGGGTGAAGAATATCCATTTCCATCTGAATAACAATAATTCGTCGACAGAAATCATTGTCGGGTCGTTAGAGGGGGTATAGAGGGATTTCTCAATTTCAATATTTCTTCAAAAATCTAATATGACTTGGCACGCATCATGGTGGGGTGCAGAATATCTATTTCCATCTGAATAACAATAATTCGTCGACGGAAATCATTGTCGGGTCGTTAGAGGGGGTATAGAGGGATTTCTCAATTTCAATATTTCTTCAAAAATCTAATATGACTTGGCACGCATCATGGTGGAGTACAAAGTATCCATGTCCATCTGAATAACAATAATTCGTCAACAGAAATCATTGTCGGGTCGTCAGAGGTTGTATGGAGGGATTTTTCATTTTCAAAATTACTTCAAAAATCTAATATGACTTGGCACGCATCATGGTGTGGTGAAGAATATCCATTTCCATCTGAATAACAATAATTCGTCGACAGAAATCATTGTCGGGTCGTTAGAGGGGGTATAGAGGGATTTCTCAATTTCAATATTTCTTCAAAAATCTAATATGACTTGGCACGCATCATGGTGGAGTACAAAGTATCCATGTCCATCTGAATAACAATAATTCGTCAACAGAAATCATTGTCGGGTCGTCAGAGGTTGTATGGAGGGATTTTTCATTTTCAAAATTACTTCAAAAATCTAATATGACTTGGCACGCATCATGGTGTGGTGAAGAATATCCATTTCCATCTGAATAACAATAATTCGTCGACAGAAATCATTGTCGGGTCGTTAGAGGAGGTATAGAAGGATTTCTCTTTTTCAATATTTCTTCAAAAATCTAATATGACTTGGCACGCATCATGATGGGGTGCAGAATATCTATTTCCAACTGAATAACAATAATTCGTCGACAGAAATCATTGTCGGGTCGTTAGAGGGGGTATAGAGGGATTTTTCATTTTCAATTACCTCAAAATCAAATATGACTTGGCACGCAACATGGTGGGGTGCAGAATATTCATTTCCATCTGAATAACAATAATTCGTCAACAGAAATCATTGCCGGGTCGTTAGAGGAGGTATAGGGGGATTTTTCATTTCCGATATTTCTTCAAAAATCCAATATGACTTGGCACGCATCATGGTGGGGTGCAGAATATCCATTTCCAACTGAATAACAATAATTCGTCAACAGAAATCATTGTCGGGTCGTCAGAGGGGGTATAGAGGGATTTTTCATTTTCAAAATTACCTCAAAATCAAATATGACTTGGCACGCAACATGGTGGGGTGCAGAATATTCATTCCCATCTGAATAACAATAATTCGTCAACAGAAATCATTGTCGGGTCGTCAGAGGTGGTATAGAGGGATATTTCATTTTCAATATTACCTCAAAATCAAATATGACTTGGCACGCATCATAGTAGGGTGCAGAATATTCGATTCCATCTGAATAACAAGAATTTCTCAACAGAAATCATTGTCGGTTCGTCAGAGGGGGTATGGAGGGATTTTTCATTTTCAAAATTACTTCAAAAATCTAATATGACTTGGCACGCATCATGGTGTGGTGAAGAATATCCATTTCCATCTGAATAACAATAATTCTTCGACAGAAATCATTGTCGGGTCGTTAGAGGGGGTATAGAGGGATTTTTCATTTTCAAAATGACTTCAATAATCAAATATGACTTGGCACGCATCATGGTGGGGTACAGAATATCCCTTTCCATCTCAGTAACAATAATTTGTCAACAGAAATCATTGTCGGGTCGTCAGAGGAGGTATAGAGGGATTTTTCATTATGAAAATGACTTCAAAAATCAAATATGACTTGGCACGCATCATAGTAGGGTGCAAAACATCCATTTCCATTTCAATAACAATAATTTGTCAACAGAAATCATTGTCAGGTCGTCAGAATGTGTATACAGGGATTTTTCATTTTCAAAATTATCTCAAAATCAATTATGACTTGGCACGCATCATGGTGGGGTGCAGAATATCCATTTTCATCTGAATAACAATAATTCGTTAACAGAAATCATTGTCGTGTCGTCAGAGGGGGTATGGAGGGATTTTTCATTTTCAATATTTCTTCAAAAATCCAATATGACTTGGCACGCATCATGGTGGGGTGCAGAATATCCATTTCCATCTGAATAACAATAATTCGTCGACAGAAATCATTGTCTGGTCGTCAGAGGGGGTATAGAGGGATTTTTCATTTTCAAAATGACTTCAAAAATCAAATATGACTTGACACGCATCATAGTGGGGTACAGAATATCTATTTCCTTCTCAATAACAATAATTTGCTAACAGAAATCATTGTCGGGTCGTCAGAGGGGGTATAGAGGGATTGTTCATTTTCAAAATGACTTCAAAAATCAAATATGACTTGGCACGCATCATGGTGGGGTGAGGAATATCCATTTCCATCTGAATAACAATAATTCCTCAACAGAAATCATTGTCGGGTCGTCAGAGGGGGTATAGAGGGATTTTTCATTTTCAAAATGACTTCAAAAGTCAAATATGACTTGGCACGCATCATGGTGGGGTACAGAATATCCATTTTCATCTAAATAACAATAATTCGTCAACAGAAATAATTGACGGGTCGTTGGAGGGGGTATAGAGGGATTTATCATTTTCAATATTTCTTCAATAATCTAATATGACATGGCACGCATCATGGTAGGGTACAGAATATCCATTTCCATCTCAATAACAATAATTTGACAACAGAAATCATTGTCGGGTCGTCAGAGGGGGTATAGAGGGATTTTTCATTTTCAAAATTACCTCAAAATCAAATATGACTTGGCACGCATCATAGTGGGGTGCAGAATATCCATTTCCATCTGAATAATAATAATTCGTCAACATAAATCATTGACGCGTCGTTGGAGGGGGTATAGAGGTATTTTTCATTTTCAAAATTTCTTCAAAAATCTAATATGACTTGGCAAGCATTATGGTGGGGTGCAGAATATCCATTTCCATCTGAACAACAATAATTTGTCACCAGAAATCATTGTCGGGTCTTTAGAGGGGGTATAAAGGGATTTTTCATTTTCAATATTTCTTCAAAAATCCAATATGACTTGGCACGCAACATAGTGGGGTGCAGAATATCCATTTCCATCTGAATAACAATAATTCGTCGACAGAAATCATTGTCGGGTCGTCAGAGGGGGTATAGAGTGATTTTTCATTTTCAAAATGACTTCTAAAGTCAAATATGACTTGGCACGCATCATAGTGGGGTACAGAATATCCATTTCCATTTCAATAACAATAATTTGTTAACAGAAATCATTGTCGGGTCGTCAGAGGGGGTATAGAGGGATTTTTCATTTTCAAAATTACCTCAAAATCAAATATGACTTGGCACGCATCATGATGGGGTGCAGAATATCCATTTCCATCTAAATAACAATAATTCGTCAACAGAAATCATTGACGGGTCGTTGGAGGGGGTATAGAGGGATTTTTCATTATCAAAATTTCTTCAATAATCTAATATGACTTGGCACGCATCATGGTAGTGTACTGAATATCCATTTCCATCTCAATAACAACAATTTGTCAACAGAAATCATTGTCGTGTCGTCAGAGGGGGTATAGAGGGATTTTTCATTTTCAAAATTACCTCAAAATCAAATATGACTTGGCACGCATCATGATGGGGTGCAGAATATCCATTTCCATCTAAATAACAATAATTCGTCAACAGAAATCATTGACGGGTCGTTGGAGGGGGTATAGAGGGATTTTTCATTATCAAAATTTCTTCAATAATCTAATATGACTTGGCACGCATCATGGTAGTGTACTGAATATCCATTTCCATCTCAATAACAACAATTTGTCAACAGAAATCATTGTCGGGTCGTCAGAGGGTGTATAGAGGGATTTTTCATTATCAAAATTACTTCAAAAATCTAATATGACTTGGCACGCATCATGGTGTGGTGAAGAATATCCATTTCCATCTGAATAACAATAATTCGTCGACAGAAATCATTGTCGGGTCGTCAGAGGGGGTATGGAGCAATTTTTCATTTTCAAAATTACTTCAAAAATCTAATATGACTTGGCACGCATCATGGTGGGGTGAAGAATATCCATTACCATCTGAATAACAATAATTCGTCGACAGAAATCATTGTTGGGTCGTTAGAGGGGGTATAGAGGGATTTCTCATTTTCAATATTTCTTCAAAAATCTAATATGACTTGGCACGCATCATGGTGGGGTGCAGAATATCTATTTCCATCTGAATAACAATAATTCGTCGACAGAAATCATTGTCGGGTCGTTAGAGGGGGTATAGAGGGATTTTTCATTTTCACAATTACCTCAAAATCAAATATGACTTGGCACGCAACATGGTGTGGTGCAGAATATTCATTTCCATCTGAATAACAATAATTCGTCAACTGAAATCATAGTCAGGTCGTTAGAGGAGGTATAGAGGGATTTTTCATTTTCAAAATTACCTCAAAATCAAATATGACTTGGCACGCAACATGGTGGGGTGCAGAATATTCATTTCTTTCTGAATAACAATAATTCGTCAACAGAAATCATTGACGGGTCGTTAGAGGGGTTATAGAGTGATTTTTCATATTCAATATATCTTCAAAAATCTAATATGGCTTGGCACGCATCATGGTGGGGTGCAAAGTATCCATGTCCATCTGAATAACAATAATTCGTCAACAGAAGTTATTGTCGGGTCGTCAGAGGTGGTATAGAGGGATTTTTCCTTTTCAATATTACCTCAAATAATTATTGTTATTCACATGGACATGGATACTTTGCACCCCACCATGATGCGTGCCAAGTCATATTACATTTTTGAAGATATATTGAATATGAAAAATCCTTCTATACCCCCTCTAACGACCCGACAATGATTTCTGGTGAAAAATTATTGTTGTTCGGATTGAAATGGATATTCTGCACCCCACCATGATGCGTGCCAAGTCATATTAGATTTTTGAAGAAATTTTTAAAATGAAAAATCCCTCTATACCCCCTCTGACGACCCGACAATGATTTTTGTTGACGAATTATTGTTATTCAGATGGACATAGATACTTTGCACCCCACCATGATGCGTGCCAAGTCATATTAGATATTTGAAGAAGTTTTGAAAATAAAAATTCCTCTATACCCCCTCCAACGACCCGTCAATGATTTCTGTTGACGAATTATTGTTATTTAGATGAAAATGGATATTCTGCACCCCACCATGACGCGTGCCAAGTCATATTGGATTTTTGAAGTAATATTGAAAATGAAAAATCCCTCTATACCCCCTCTGACGACCCGACAATGATTTCTGTTGACGAATTATTGTTATACAGATGGAAATAGATATTCTGCAACCCACCATGATGCGTGCCAAGTCATATTTGATTTTGAGGTAATATTGAAAAGGAAAAATCCCTCTATACCACCTCTGACGACCCGACAATAACTTCTGTTGACGAATTATTGTTATTCAGATGGACATGGATACTTTGCACCCCACCATGATGCGTGCCAAGCCATATTAGATTTTTGAAGATATATTGAATATGAAAAATCACTCTATACCCCCTCTAACGACCCGTCAATGATTTCTGTTGACGAATTATTGTTATTCAGATAGAAATGAATATTCTGCACCCCACCATGTTGCGTGCCAAGTCATATTTGATTTTGAGGTAATTTTGAAAATGAAAAATCCCTCTATACCTCCTCTAACGACCTGACTATGATTTCAGTTGACGAATTATTGTTATTCAGATGGAAATGAATATTCTGCACCACACCATGTTGCGTGCCAAGTCATATTTGATTTTGAGGTAATTGTGAAAATGAAAAATCCCTCTATACCCCCTCTAACGACCCGACAATGATTTCTGTCGACGAATTATTGTTATTCAGATGGAAATAGATATTCTGCACCCCACCATGATGCGTGCCAAGTCATATTAGATTTTTGAAGAAATATTGAAAATGAGAAATCCCTCTATACCCCCTCTAACGACCCAACAATGATTTCTGTCGACGAATTATTGTTATTCAGATGGTAATGGATATTCTTCACCCCACCATGATGCGTGCCAAGTCATATTAGATTTTTGAAGTAATTTTGAAAATGAAAAATTGCTCCATACCCCCTCTGACGACCCGACAATGATTTCTGTTGACAAATTCTTGTTATTCAGATGGAATCGGATATTCTGCACCCTACTATATTGCGTGCCAAGTCATATTTGATTTTTGAAGTCATTTTGATAATGAAAAATCCCTCTATACACCCTCTGACGACCCGACAATGATTTCTGTTGACGAATTATTGTTATTCAGATGGAAATGGATATTGTGCACCCCACCATGATGCGTGCCAAGTCATATTAGATTTTTGAAGAAGTTTTGAAAATAAAAATTCCTCTATACCCCCTCCAACGACCCGTCAATGATTTCTGTTGACGAATTATTGTTATTTAGATGAAAATGGATATTCTGCACCCCACCATGACGCGTGCCAAGTCATATTGGATTTTTGAAGTAATATTGAAAATGAAAAATCCCTCTATACCCCCTCTGACGACCCGACAATGATTTCTGTTGACGAATTATTGTTATACAGATGGAAATAGATATTCTGCAACCCACCATGATGCGTGCCAAGTCATATTAGATTTTTGAAGAAATATTGAAAATGAGAAATCCCTCTATACCCCCTCTGACGACCCGACAATGATTTCTGTTGACAAATTATTGTTATTGAGATGGAAATGGATATTCTGTACCCCACCATGATGCGTGCCAAGTCATATTAGATTATTGAAGAAATTTTGAAAATGAAAAATCCCTCCATACCCCCTCTGACGACCCGACAATGATTTCTGTTGAGAAATTCTTGTTATTCAGATGGAATCGGATATTCTGCACCCTACTATGATGCTTGCCAAGTCATATTTGATGCGTCATGGTGGGGTACAGAATATACATTTCCATCTCAATAACAATAATTTGTCAACAGAAATCATTGTCGGGTCGTCAGAGGGGGTATGGAGGGATTTTTCATTTTCAAAATTACCTCAAAATCAAATATGACTTGGCACGTATCATGGTGGGGTGCAGAATATCCATTTCCATCTGAATAACAATGATTCGTCAACAGAAATCATTGACGGGTCGTTGGAGGGGGTATAGAGGTATTTTTCATTTTCAAAATGACTTCAAAAATCAAATATGACTTGGCACGCATCATAGTGGGGTACTGAATATCCATTTCCATCTCAATAACTCTAATTTGACAACAGAAATCATTGTCGGGTCGTCAGAGGGGGTATAGAGGGATTTTTCATTTTCAAAATTACCTCAAAATCAAATATGACTTGGCACGCATCATAGTGGGGTGCAGAATATCCATTTCCTTCTGAATAATAATAATTCGTCAACAGAAATCATTGACGGGTCGTTGGAGGGGGTATAGAGGTATTTTTCATTTTCTAAATTTCTTCAAAAATCTAATATGACTTGGCAAGCATTATGGTGGGGTGCAGAATATCCATTTCCATCTGAACAACAATAATTTGTCACCAGAAATCATTGTCGGGTCTTTAGAGGGGGTATAAAGGGATTTTTCATTTTCAATATTTCTTCAAAAATCCAAAATGACTTGGCACGCAACATAGTGGGGTGCAGAATATCCATTTCCATCTGAATAACAATAATTCGTCGACAGAAATCATTGTCGGGTCGTCAGAGGGGGTATAGAGTGATTTTTCATTTTCAAAATGACTTCTAAAGTCAAATATGACTTGGCACGCATCATAGTGGGGTACAGAATATCCATTTCCATTTCAATAACAATAATTTGTTAACAGAAATCATTGTCGGGTCGTCAGAGGGGGTATAGAGGGATTTTTCATTTTCAAAATTACCTCAAAATCAAATATGACTTGGCACGCATCATGGTGGGGTGCAGAATATCCATTTCCATCTAAATAACAATAATTCGTCAACAGAAATCATTGTCGTGTCGTCAGAGGGGGTATAGAGGGATTTTTCATTTTCAAAATTACCTCAAAATCAAATATGACTTGGCACGCATCATGGTGGGGTGCACAATATCCATTTCCATCTGAATAACAATAATTCGTCAACAGAAATCATTGTCGGGTCGTCAGAGGGTGTATAGAGGGATTTTTCATTATCAAAATGACTTCAAAAATCAAATATGACTTGGCACGCAATATAGTAGGGTGCAGAATATCCGATTCCATCTGAATAACAAGAATTTGTCAACAGAAATCATTGTCGGGTCGTCAGAGGGGGTATGGAGCAATTTTTCATTTTCAAAATTACTTCAAAAATCTAATATGACTTGGCACGCATCATGGTGGGGTGAAGAATATCCATTACCATCTGAATAACAATAATTCGTCGACAGAAATCATTGTTGGGTCGTTAGAGGGGGTATAGAGGGATTTCTCATTTTCAATATTTCTTCAAAAATCTAATATGACTTGGCACGCATCATGGTGGGGTGCAGAATATCTATTTCCATCTGAATAACAATAATTCGTCGACAGAAATCATTGTCGGGTCGTTAGAGGGGGTATAGAGGGATTTTTCATTTTCACAATTACCTCAAAATCAAATATGACTTGGCACGCAACATGGTGTGGTGCAGAATATTCATTTCCATCTGAATAACAATAATTCGTCAACTGAAATCATAGTCAGGTCGTTAGAGGAGGTATAGAGGGATTTTTCATTTTCAAAATTACCTCAAAATCAAATATGACTTGGCACGCAACATGGTGGGGTGCAGAATATTCATTTCTATCTGAATAACAATAATTCGTCAACAGAAATCATTGACGGGTCGTTAGAGGGGGTATAGAGTGATTTTTCATATTCAATATATCTTCAAAAATCTAATATGGCTTGGCACGCATCATGGTGGGGTGCAAAGTATCCATGTCCATCTGAATAACAATAATTCGTCAACAGAAGTTATTGTCGGGTCGTCAGAGGTGGTATAGAGGGATTTTTCCTTTTCAATATTACCTCAAAATCAAATATGACTTGGCACGCATCATAGTAGGGTGCAGAATATCCGATTCCATCTGAATAACAAGAATTTCTCATCAGAAATCATTGTCGGGTCGTCAGAGGGGGTATGGAGGGATTTTTCATTTTCAAAATTACTTCAAAAATCTAATATGACTTGGCACGCATCATGGTGTGGTGAAGAATATCCATTTCCATCTGAATAACAATAATTCGTCGACAGAAATCATTGTCGGGTCGTTAGAGGGGGTATAGAGGGATTTGTCATTTTCAAAATTACCTCAAAATCAAATATGACTTGGCACGCATCATGGTGGGGTGCAGAATATCCATTTCCATCTAAATAACAATAATTCGTCATCAGAAATCATTGACAGGTCGTTGGAGGGGGTATAGAGGGATTTTTCATTTTCAAAATTTCTTTAATAATCTAATATGACTTGGCACGCATCATGGTGGGGTACAGAATATCCATTTCCATCTCAATAACAATAATTTGTCAATAGAAATCATTGTCGGGTCGTCAGAGGGGGTATAGAGGGATTTTTCATTTTCAAAATGACTTCAATAATCAAATATGACTTGGCACGCATCATGGTGGGGTACAGAATATATATTTCCATCTCAATAACAATAATTTGTCAAGAGAAATCATTGTCGGGTCGTCAGAGGGGGTATGGAGGGATCATGGTGGGGTGCAGAATATCCATTTCCATCTGAATAACAATGATTCGTCAACAGAAATCATTGACGGGTCGTTGGAGGAGGTATAGAAGGATTATTCATTTACAAAATTTCTTCAAATATCTAATATGACTTGGCACGCATCATGGTGGGGTGCAGAATTTCCATTTCCATCTGAATAACAATAATTCGTTGGCACGCATCATGGTGGGGTGCAAAGTATCCATGTCCATCTGAATAACAATAATTCGTCAACAGAAATCATTGTCGGGTCGTCAGAGGTGGTATAGAGGGATATTTCATTTTCAATATTACCTCAAAATCAAATATGACTTGGCACGCATCATAGTAGGGTGCAGAATATCCGATTCCATCTGAATAACAAGAATTTCTCAACAGAAATCATTGTCGGGTCGTCAGAGGGGGTATGGAGGGATTTTTCATTTTCAAAATTTCTTCAATAATCTAATATGACTTGGCACGCATCATGGTGGGGTACAGAATATCCATTTCCATCTCAATAACAATAATTTGTCAACAGAAATCATTGTCGGGTCGTCAGAGGGGGTATAGAGGGATTTCTCATTTTCAATATTTCTTCAAAAATCTAATATGACTTGGCACGCATCATGGTGGGTTGCAGAATATCTATTTCCATCTGTATAACAATAATTCGTCAACAGAAATCATTGTCGGGTCGTCAGAGGGGGTATAGAGGGATTTTTCATTTTCAATATTACTTCAAAAATCCAATATGACTTGGCACGCATCATGGTGGGGTGCAGAATATCCATTTTCATCTAAATAACAATAATTCGTCAACAGAAATCATTGACGGGTCGTTGGAGGGGGTATAGAGGAATTTTTATTTTCAAAACTTCTTCAAAAATCTAATATGACTTGGCACGCATCATGGTGGGGTGCAAAGTATCCATGTCCATCTGAATAACAATAATTCGTCAACAGAAATCATTGTCGGGTCGTCAGAGGGGGTATAGAGGGATTTTTCATTTTAAAAATTTCTTCAAAAATCTAATATGACTTGGCACGCATCATGGTGGGGTGCAGAATATCCATTTCAATCCGAACAACAATAATTTTTCACCAGAAATCATTGTCGGGTCGTTAGAGGGGGTATAGAAGGATTTTTCATATTCAATATATCTTCAAAAATGTAATATGACTTGGCACGCATCATGGTGGGGTGCAAAGTATCCATGTCCATGTGAATAACAATAATTCGTCAACAGAAATCATTGTCGGGTCGTTAGAGGGGGTATAGAGGGATTTTTCATTTTCAATATTACTTCAAAAATCCAATATGACTTGGCACGCATCATGGTGGGGTGCAGAATATCCATTTCCAACTGAATAACAATAATTCGTCAACAGAAATCATTGTCGGGTCGTCAGAGGGGGTATAGAGGGATTTTTCATATTCAAAATGACTTCAATAATCAAATATGACTTGGCACGCATCATGGTGGGGTACAGAATATACATTTCCATCTCAATAACAATAATTTGTCAACAGAAATCATTGTCGGGTCGTCAGAGGGGGTATAGAGGGATTTCTCATTTTCAATATTTCTTCAAAAATCTAATATGACTTGGCACGCATCATGGTGGGTTGCAGAATATCTATTTCCATCTGTATAACAATAATTCGTCAACAGAAATCATTGTCGGGTCGTCAGAGGGGGTATAGAGGGATTTTTCATTTTCAATATTACTTCAAAAATCCAATATGACTTGGCACGCGTCATGGTGGGGTGCAGAATATCCATTTTTATCTAAATAACAATAATTCGTCAACAGAAATCATTGACGGGTCGTTGGAGGGGGTATAGAGGAATTTTTATTTTCAAAACTTCTTCAAAAATCTAATATGACTTGGCACGCATCATGGTGGGGTGCAAAGTATCCATGTCCATCTGAATAACAATAATTCGTCAACAGAAATCATTGTCGGGTCGTCAGAGGGGGTATAGAGGGATTTTTCATTTTAAAAATTTCTTCAAAAATCTAATATGACTTGGCACGCATCATGGTGGGGTGCAGAATATCCATTTCAATCCGAACAACAATAATTTTTCACCAGAAATCATTGTCGGGTCGTTAGAGGGGGTATAGAAGGATTTTTCATATTCAATATATCTTCAAAAATGTAATATGACTTGGCACGCATCATGGTGGGGTGCAAAGTATCCATGTCCATGTGAATAACAATAATTCGTCAACAGAAATCATTGTCGGGTCGTTAGAGGGGGTATAGAGGGATTTTTCATTTTCAATATTACTTCAAAAATCCAATATGACTTGGCACGCATCATGGTGGGGTGCAGAATATCCATTTCCAACTGAATAACAATAATTCGTCAACAGAAATCATTGTCGGGTCGTCAGAGGGGGTATAGAGGGATTTTTCATATTCAAAATGACTTCAATAATCAAAAATGACTTGGCACGCATCATGGTGGGGTACAGAATATACATTTCCATCTCAATAACAATAAGTTGTCAACAGAAATCATTGTCGGGTCGTCAGAGGGGGTATGGAGGGATTTTTCATTTTCAAAATTACCTCAAAATCAAATATGACTTGGCACGTATCATGGTGGGGTGCAGAATATCCATTTCCATCTGAATAACAATGATTCGTCAACAGAAATCATTGACGGATCGTTGGAGGAAGCATAGAGGGAATTTTCATTTACAAAATTTCTTCAAAAATCTAATATGACTTGGCACGCATCATGGTGGGGTGCAGAATATCCATTTCCATCTGAATAACAATAAATCGTTGGCACGCATTATGGTGGGGTGCAGAATATCCATTTCCATCTGAATAACAATAATTCGTCAACAGAAATCATTGTCGGGTCGTCAGAGGGGGTATAGAGGGATTTTTCATTTTCAAAATGACTTCAAAAATCAAATATGACTTGGCACGCATCATAGTGGGGTACTGAATATCCATTTCCATCTCAATAACTCTAATTTGTCAACAGAAATCATTGACAGGTCATTGGAGGGGGTATAGAGGGATTTTTCATTTTCAAAATTTCTTCAATAAACTAATATGACTTGGCATGCATCATGGTGGGGTACAGAATATCCATTTTCATCTCAATAACAATAATTTGTCAACAGAAATCATTGTCGGGTCGTCAGAGGGGGTATAGAGGGATTTCTCTTTTTCAATATTTCTTCAAAAATCCAATATGACTTGGCACGCATCATAGTGGGGTGCAGAAAATGTATTTCCATCTGTATAACAATAATTCGTCAACAGAAATCATTGTCGGGTCGTCAGAGGGGGTATAGAGTGATTTTTCATTTTCAAAATGACTTCAATAATCAAATATGACTTGGCACGCATCATGGTGGGGTGCAGAATATCCATTTCCGTCTGAATAACAAAAATTCGTTGGCACGCATCATGGTGGGGTGCAGAATATCCATTTCCATCTGAATAACAATAATTGGTCAACAGAAATCAGTGTCGAGTCGTCAGAGGGGGTATAGAGGGATTTTTCATTTTCAAAATGACTTCAAAAATCAAATATGACTTGGCACGCATCATAGTGGGGTATTGAATATCCATTTCCATCTCAATAACAATAATTTTTCACCAGAAATCATAGTCGGGTCGTTAGAGGGGGTATAGAAGGATTTTTCATATTCAATATATCTTCAAAAATCTAATATGACTTGGCACGCATCATGGTGAAGTGCAAAGTATCCATGTCCATGTGAATAACAATAATCCGTCAACAGAAATCATTGTCGGGTCGTTAGAGGGTGTATAGAGGGATTTTTCATTTTCAATATTACTTCAAAAATCCAATATTACTTGGCACGCACCATGGAGGGGTGCAGAATATCCATTTCCAACTAAATAAGAATAATTCATCAACAGAAATCATTGTCGGGTCGTCAGAGGGGGTATAGAGGGATTTTTCATTTTCAAAATTACCTCAAAATCAAATATGACTTGGCACGCATCATAGAGGGGTGCAGAATATCCATAGCCATCTGAATAACAATAATTCGTCACCGGAAATCATTGACGGGTCGTTGGAGGGGGTATACAGGAATTTCTCATTTTCAAAATTTCTTCAAAAATCTAATATGACTTGGCACGCATCATAGTGGGGTGCAGAATATCCATTCCCATCCGAATAACAATAATTCGTCAACAGATATGATTGTCGTGTCGTCAGAGGAGGTATGGAGGGATTTATCATTTTCAAAATTACTTCAAATATCTAATATGACTCGGCACGCATCATGGTGGGGTGCGGAACATCCATTTCCATCTGAATAACAATAATTCGTCGACAGAAATCATTGTCGGGTCGTCAGAGGGGGTACATAGGGATTTTTCATTTTCAAAATTACCTCAAAATCAAATATGACTTGGCACGCATCATGGTGGGGTGCAGAATATTCATTTCCATCTAAATAACAATAATTCGTCAACAGAAATCATTGACGGGTCGTTGGAGGGGGTATAGAGGGATTTATCATTTTCAAAATTTCTTCAATAATCTAATATGACATGGCACGCATCATATTAGGGTACAGAATATCCATTTCCATCTCAATAACAATAATTTGACAACAGAAATCATTGTCGGGTCGTCAGAGGGGGTATGGAGGGATTTTTCATTTTCAAAATTACCTCAAAATCAAATATGACTTGGCACGCATCATAGTGGGGTGCAGAATATCCATTTCCATCTGAATAATAATAATTCGTCAACAGAAATCATTGACGGGTCGTTGGAGGGGGTATAGAGGTATTTTTCATTTTCAAAATTTCTTCAAAAATCTAATATGACTTGGCAAGCATTATGGTGGGGTGCAGAATATCCATTTCCAGCTGAACAACAATAATTTGTCACCAGAAATCATTGTCGGGTCTTTAGAGGGGGTATAAAGGGATTTTTCATTTTCAATATTTCTTCAAAAATCCAATATGACTTGGCACGCAACATAGTAGGGTGCAGAATATCCATTTCCATCTGAATAACAATAATTCGTCGACAGAAATCATTGTCGGGTCGTCAGAGGGGGTATAGAGTGATTTTTCATTTTCAAAATGACTTCTAAAGTCAAATATGACTTGGCACGCATCATAGTGGGGTACAGAATATCCATTTCCATTTCAATAACAATGATTTGTTAACAGAAATCATTGTCGGGTCGTCAGAGGGGGTATAGAGGGATTTTTCATTTTCAAAATTACCTCAAAATCAAATATGACTTGGCACGCATCATGGTGGGGTGCAGAATATCCATTTCCATCTAAATAACAATAATTCGTCAACAGAAATCATTGACGGGTCGTTGGAGGGGGTATAGAGGGATTTTTCATTATCAAAATTTCTTCAATAATCTAATATGACTTGGCACGCATCATGGTAGTGTACTGAATATCCATTTCCATCTCAATAACAACAATTTTTCAACAGAAATCATTGTCGTGTCGTCAGAGGGGGTATAGAGGGATTTTTCATTTTCAAAATTACCTCAAAATCAAATATGACTTGGCACGCATCATGGTGGGGTGCACAATATCCATTTCCATCTGAATAACAATAATTCGTCAACAGAAATCATTGTCGGGTCGTCAGAGGGTGTATAGAGGGATTTTTCATTATCAAAATGACTTCAAAAATCAAATATGACTTGGCACGCAATATAGTAGGGTGCAGAATATCCGATTCCATCTGAATAACAAGAATTTGTCAACAGAAATCATTGTCGGGTCGTCAGAGGGGGTATGGAGGAATTTTTCATTTTCAAAATTACTTCAAAAATCTAATATGACTTGGCACGCATCATGGTGGGGTGAAGAATATCCATTACCATCTGAATAACAATAATTCGTCTACAGAAATCATTGTTGGGTCGTTAGAGGGGGTATAGAGGGATTTCTCATTTTCAATATTTCTTCAAAAATCTAATATGACTTGGCACGCATCATGGTGGGGTGCAGAATATCTATTTCCATCTGAATAACAATAATTCGTCGACAGAAATCATTGTCGGGTCGTTAGAGGGGGTATAGAGGGATTTTTCATTTTCACAATTACCTCAAAATCAAATATGACTTGGCACGCAACATGGTGGGGTGCAGAATATTCATTTCCATCTGAATAACAATAATTCGTCAACTGAAATCATAGTCAGGTCGTTAGAGGAGGTCTAGAGGGATTTTTCATTTTCAAAATTACCTCAAAATCAAATATGACTTGGCACTCAACATGGTGGGGTGCAGAATATTCATTTCTATCTGAATAACAATAATTCGTCAACAGAAATCATTGACGGGTCGTTAGAGGGGGTATAGAGTGATTTTTCATATTCAATATATCTTCAAAAATCTAATATGGCTTGGCACGCATCATGGTGGGGTGCAAAGTATCCATGTCCATCTGAATAACAATAATTCGTCAACAGAAGTCATTGTCGGGTCGTCAGAGGTGGTATAGAGGGATTTTTCCTTTTCAATATTACCTCAAAATCAAATATGACTTGGCACGCATCATAGTAGGGTGCAGAATATCCGATTCCATCTGAATAACAAGAATTTCTCAACAGAAATCATTGTCGGGTCGTCAGAGGGGGTATGGAGGGATTTTTCATTTTCAAAATTACTTCAAAAATCTAATATGACTTGGCACGCATCATGGTGTGGTGAAGAATATCCATTTCCATCTAAATAACAATAATTCGTCATCAGAAATCATTGACAGGTCGTTGGAGGGGGTATAGAGGGATTTTTCATTTTCAAAATAACCTCAAAATCAAATATGACTTGGCACGCATCATGGTGGGGTGCAGAATATCCATTTCCATCTAAATAACAAGAATTTCTCAACAGAAATCATTGTCGGGTCGTCAGAGGGGGTATGGAGGGATTTTTCATTTTCAAAATTACTTCAAAAATCTAATATGACTTGGCACGCATCATGGTGTGGTGAAGAATATCCATTTCCATCTAAATAACAATAATTCGTCGACAGAAATCATTGTCGGGTCGTCAGAGGGGGTACATAGGGATTTTTCATTTTCAAAATTACCTCAAAATCAAATATGACTTGGCACGCATCATGGTGGGGTGCAGAATATCCATTTCCATCTAAATAACAATAATTCGTCAACAGAAATCATTGACGGGTCGTTGGAGGGGGTATAGAGGGATTTATCATTTTCAAAATTTCTTCAATAATCTAATATGACATGGCACGCATCATGGTAGGGTACAGAATATCCATTTCCATCTCAATAACAATAATTTGACAACAGAAATCATTGTCGGGTCGTCAGAGGGGGTATAGAGGGATTTTTCATTTTCAAAATTACCTCAAAATCAAATATGACTTGGCACGCTTCATAGTGGGGTGCAGAATATCCATTTCCATCTGAATAATAATAATTCGTCAACAGAAATCATTGACGGGTCGTTGGAGGTGGTATAGAGGTATTTTTCATTTTCAAAATTTCTTCAAAAATCTAATATGACTTGGCAAGCATTATGGTGGGGTGCAGAATATCCATTTCCATCTGAACAACAATAATTTGTCACCAAAAATCATTGTCGGGTCTTTAGAGGGGGTATAAAGGGATTTTTCATTTTCAATATTTCTTCAAAAATCCAATATGACTTGGCACGCAACATAGTGGGGTGCAGAATATCCATTTCCATCTGAATAACAATAATTCGTCAACAGAAATCATTGTCGGGTCGTCAGAGGGGGTATAGAGGGATTTTTCATTTTCAAAATTACCTCAAAATCAAATATGACTTGGCACGCATCATGGTGGGGTGCAGAATATCCATTTCCATCTAAATATCAATAATTCGTCAACAGAAATCATTGACGGGTCGTTGGAGGGGGTATAGAGGGATTTTTCATTATCAAAATTTCTTCAATAATCTAATATGACTTGGCACGCATCATGGTAGTGTACTGAATATCCATTTCCATCTCAATAACAACAATTTGTCAACAGAAATCATTGTCGTGTCGTCAGAGGGGGTATAGAGGGATTTTTCATTTTCAAAATTACCTCAAAATCAAATATGACTTGGGACGCATCATGGTGGGGTGCACAATATCCATTTCCATCTGAATAACAATAATTCGTCAACAGAAATCATTGTCGGGTCGTCAGAGGGTGTATAGAGGGATTTTTCATTATCAAAATGACTTCAAAAATCAAATATGACTTGGCACGCAATATAGTAGGGTGCAGAATATCCGATTCCATCTGAATAACAAGAATTTGTCAACAGAAATCATTGTCGGGTCGTCAGAGGGGGTATGGAGGAATTTTTCATTTTCAAAATTACTTCAAAAATCTAATATGACTTGGCACGCATCATGGTGGGGTGAAGAATATCCATTACCATCTGAATAACAATAATTCGTCTACAGAAATCATTGTTGGGTCGTTAGAGGGGGTATAGAGGGATTTCTCATTTTCAATATTTCTTCAAAAATCTAATATGACTTGGCACGCATCATGGTGGGGTGCAGAATATCTATTTCCATCTGAATAACAATAATTCGTCGACAGAAATCATTGTCGGGTCGTTAGAGGGGGTATAGAGGGATTTTTCATTTTCACAATTACCTCAAAATCAAATATGACTTGGCACGCAACATGGTGGGGTGCAGAATATTCATTTCCATCTGAATAACAATAATTCGTCAACTGAAATCATAGTCAGGTCGTTAGAGGAGGTATAGAGGGATTTTTCATTTTCAAAATTACCTCAAAATCAAATATGACTTGGCACGCAACATGGTGGGGTGCAGAATATTCATTTCTATCTGAATAACAATAATTCGTCAACAGAAATCATTGACGGGTCGTTAGAGGGGGTATAGAGTGATTTTTCATATTCAATATATCTTCAAAAATCTAATATGGCTTGGCACGCATCATGGTGGGGTGCAAAGTATCCATGTCCATCTGAATAACAATAATTCGTCAACAGAAGTCATTGTCGGGTCGTCAGAGGTGGTATAGAGGGATTTTTCCTTTTCAATATTACCTCAAAATCAAATATGACTTGGCACGCATCATAGTAGGGTGCAGAATATCCGATTCCATCTGAATAACAAGAATTTTTCAACAGAAATCATTGTCGGGTCGTCAGAGGGGGTATGGAGGGATTTTTCATTTTCAAAATTACTTCAAAAATCTAATATGACTTGGCACGCATCATGGTGTGGTGAAGAATATCCATTTCCATCTGAATAACAATAATTCGTCGACAGAAATCATTGTCGGGTCGTTAGAGGGGGTATAGAGGGATTTGTCATTTTCAAAATTACCTCAAAATCAAATATGACTTGGCACGCATCATGGTGGGGTGCAGAATATCCATTTCCATCTAAATAACAATAATTCGTCATCAGAAATCATTGACAGGTCGTTGGAGGGGGTATAGAGGGATTTTTCATTTTCAAAATTTCTTCAATAATCTAATATGACTTGGCACGCATCATGGTGGGGTACAGAATATCCATTTCCATCTCAATAACAATAATTTGTCAACAGAAATCATTGTCGGGTCGTCAGAGGGGGTATAGAGGGATTTTTCATTTTCAAAATGACTTCAAAAATCAAATATGACTTGGCACGCATCATGGTGGGGTGGGGAATATCCATTTCCATCTGAATAACAATAATTCGTCAACAGAAATCATTGTCGGGTCGTCAGAGGTGGTATAGAGGGATATTTCATTTTCAATATTACCTCAAAATCAAATATGACTTGGCACGCATCATAGTAGGGTGCAGAATATCCGATTCCATCTGAATAACAAGAATTTCTCAACAGAAATCATTGTCGGGTCGTCAGAGGGGGTATGGAGGGATTTTTCATTTTCAAAATTTCTTCAATAATCTAATATGACTTGGCACGCATCATGGTGGGGTACAGAATATCCATTTCCATCTCAGTAACAATAATTTGTCAACAGAAATCATTGTCGGGTCGTCAGAGGGGGTATAGAGGGATTTCTCATTTTCAATATTTCTTCAAAAATCTAATATGATTTGGCACGCATCATGGTGGGTTGCAGAATATCTATTTCCATCTGTATAACAATAATTCGTCAACAGAAATCATTGTCGGGTCGTCAGAGGGGGTATAGAGGGATTTTTCATTTTCAATATTACTTCAAAAATCCAATATGACTTGGCACGCGTCATAGTGGGGTGCAGAATATCCATTTCCATCTAAATAACAATAATTCGTCAACAGAAATCATTGACGGGTCGTTTGAGGGGGTATAAAGGAATTTTTATTTTCAAAACTTCTTCAAAAATCTAATATGACTTGGCACGCATCATGGTGGGGTGCAAAGTATCCATGTCCATCTGAATAACAATAGTTCGTCAACAGAAATCATTGTCGGGTCGTCAGAGGGGGTATAGAAGGATTTTTCATTTTCAAAATTTCTTCAAAAATCTAATATGACTTGGCACGCATCATGGTGGGGTGCAGACTATCCATTTCAATCCGAACAACAATAATTTTTCACCAGAAATCATTGTCGGGTCGTTAGAGGGGGTATAGAGGTATTTTTCATTTTCAAAATTTCTTCAAAAATCTAATATGACTTGGCAAGCATTATGGTGGGGTGCAGAATATCCATTTCCATCTGAACAACAATAATTTGTCACCAAAAATCATTGTCGGGTCTTTAGAGGGGGTATAAAGGGATTTTTCATTTTCAATATTTCTTCAAAAATCCAATATGACTTGGCACGCAACATAGTGGGGTGCAGAATATCCATTTCCATCTGAATAACAATAATTCGTCGACAGAAATCATTGTCGGGTCGTCAGAGGGGGTATAGAGTGATTTTTCATTTTCAAAATGACTTCTAAAGTCAAATATGACTTGGCACGCATCATAGTGGGGTACAGAATATCCATTTCCATTTAAATAACAATAATTTGTTAACAGAAATCATTGTCGGGTCGTCAGAGGGGGTATAGAGGGATTTTTCATTTTCAAAATTACCTCAAAATCAAATATGACTTGGCACGCATCATGGTGGGGTGCAGAATATCCATTTCCATCTAAATAACAATAATTCGTCAACAGAAATCATTGACGGGTCGTTGGAGGGGGTATAGAGGGATTTTTCATTATCAAAATTTCTTCAATAATATAATATGACTTGGCACGCATCATGGTAGTGTACTGAATATCCATTTCCATCTCAATAACAACAATTTGTCAACAGAAATCATTGTCGTGTCGTCAGAGGGGGTATAGAGGGATTTTTCATTTTCAAAATTACCTCAAAATCAAATATGACTTGGCACGCATCATGGTGGGGTGCACAATATCCATTTCCATCTGAATAACAATAATTCGTCAACAGAAATCATTGTCGGGTCGTCAGAGGGTGTATAGAGGGATTTTTCATTATCAAAATGACTTCAAAAATCAAATATGACTTGGCACGCAATATAGTAGGGTGCAGAATATCCGATTCCATCTGAATAACAAGAATTTGTCAACAGAAATCATTGTCGGGTCGTCAGAGGGGGTATGGAGGAATTTTTCATTTTCAAAATTACTTCAAAAATCTAATATGACTTGGCACGCATCATGGTGGGGTGAAGAATATCCATTACCATCTGAATAACAATAATTCGTCTACAGAAATCATTGTTGGGTCGTTAGAGGGGGTATATAGGGATTTCTCATTTTCAATATTTCTTCAAAAATCTAATATGACTTGGCACGCATCATGGTGGGGTGCAGAATATCTATTTCCATCTGAATAACAATAATTCGTCGACAGAAATCATTGTCGGGTCGTTAGAGGGGGTATAGAGGGATTTTTCATTTTCACAATTACCTCAAAATCAAATATGACTTGGCACGCAACATGGTGGGGTGCAGAATATTCATTTCCATCTGAATAACAATAATTCGTCAACTGAAATCATAGTCAGGTCGTTAGAGGAGGTATAGAGGGATTTTTCATTTTCAAAATTACCTCAAAATCAAATATGACTTGGCACGCATCATGGTGGGGTGCAGAATATTCATTTCTATCTGAATAACAATAATTCGTCAACAGAAATCATTGACGGGTCGTTAGAGGGGGTATAGAGTGATTTTTCATATTCAATATATCTTCAAAAATCTAATATGGCTTGGCACGCATCATGGTGGGGTGCAAAGTATCCATGTCCATCTGAATAACAATAATTCGTCAACAGAAGTCATTGTCGGGTCGTCAGAGGTGGTATAGAGGGATTTTTCCTTTTCAATATTACCTCAAAATCAAATATGACTTGGCACGCATCATAGTAGGGTGCAGAATATCCGATTCCATCTGAATAACAAGAATTTCTCAACAGAAATCATTGTCGGGTCGTCAGAGGGGGTATGGAGGGATTTTTCATTTTCAAAATTACTTCAAAAATCTAATATGACTTGGCACGCATCATGGTGGGGTGCAGAATATCCATTTCCATCTAAATAACAATAATTCGTCATCAGAAATCATTGACAGGTCGTTGGAGGGGGTATAGAGGGATTTTTCATTTTCAAAATTTCTTCAATAATCTAATATGACTTGGCACGCATCATGGTGGGGTACAGAATATCCATTCCCATCTCAATAACAATAATTTGTCAACAGAAATCATTGTCGGGTCGTCAGAGGGGGTATAGAGGGATTTTTCATTTTCAAAATGACTTCAAAAATCAAATATGACTTGGCACGCATCATGGTGGGGTGGGGAATATCCATTTCCATCTGAATAACAATAATTCGTCAACAGAAATCATTGTCGGGTCGTCAGAGGTGGTATAGAGGGATATTTCATTTTCAATATTACCTCAAAATCAAATATGACTTGGCACGCATCATAGTAGGGTGCAGAATATCCGATTCCATCTGAATAACAAGAATTTCTCAACAGAAATCATTGTCGGGTCGTCAGAGGGGGTATGGAGGGATTTTTCATTTTCAAAATTTCTTCAATAATCTAATATGACTTGGCACGCATCATGGTGGGGTACAGAATATCCATTTCCATCTCAGTAACAATAATTTGTCAACAGAAATCATTGTCGGGTCGTCAGAGGGGGTATAGAGGGATTTCTCATTTTCAATATTTCTTCAAAAATCTAATATGACTTGGCACGCATCATGGTGGGTTGCAGAATATCTATTTCCATCTGTATAACAATAATTCGTCAACAGAAATCATTGTCGGGTCGTCAGAGGGGGTATAGAGGGATTTTTCATTTTCAATATTACTTCAAAAATCCAATATGACTTGGCACGCGTCATGGTGGGGTGCAGAATATCCATTTCCATCTAAATAACAATAATTCGTCAACAGAAATCATTGACGGGTCGTTTGAGGGGGTATAAAGGAATTTTTATTTTCAAAACTTCTTCAAAAATCTAATATGACTTGGCACGCATCATGGTGGGGTGCAAAGTATCCATGTCCATCTGAATAACAATAGTTCGTCAACAGAAATCATTGTCGGGTCGTCAGAGGGGGTATAGAAGGATTTTTCATTTTCAAAATTTCTTCAAAAATCTAATATGACTTGGCACGCATCATGGTGGGGTGCAGAATATCCATTTCAATCCGAACAACAATAATTTTTCACCAGAAATCATTGTCGGGTCGTTAGAGGGGGTATAGAAGGATTTTTCATATTCAATATATCTTCAAAAATGTAATATGACTTGACACGCATCATGGTGGGGTGCAAAGTATCCATGTCCATGTGAATAACAATAATTCGTCAACAGAAATCATTGTCGGGTCGTTAGAGGGGGTATAGAGGGATTTTTCATTTTCAATATTACTTCAAAAATCCAATATGACTTGGCACGCATCATGGTGGGGTGCAGAATATCCATTTCCAACTGATTAACAATAATTCGTCAACAGAAATCATTGTCGGGTGGTCAGAGGGGGTATAGAGGGATTTTTCATATTCAAAATGACTTCAATAATCAAATATGACTTAGCACGCATCATGGTGGGGTACAGAATATACATTTCCATCTCAATAACAATAATTTGTCAACAGAAATCATTGTCGGGTCGTCAGAGGGGGTATGGAGGGATTTTTCATTTTCAAAATTACCTCAAAATCAAATATGACTTGGCACGTATCATGGTGGGGTGCAGAATATCCATTTCCATCTGAATAACAATGATTCGTCAACAGAAATCATTATCGGGTCGTTGGAGGAAGCATAGAGGGAATTTTCATTTACAAAATTTCTTCAAAAATCTAATATGACTTGGCACGCATCATGGTGGGGTGCAGAATATCCATTTCCATCTGAATAACAATAAATCGTTGGCACGCATCATGGTGGGGTGCAGAATATCCATTTCCATCTGAATAACAATAATTCGTCAACAGAAATCATTGTCGGGTCGTCAGAGGGGGTATAGAGGGATTTTTCATTTTCAAAATGACTTCAAAAATCAAATATGACTTGGCACGCATCATAGTGGGGTACTGAATATCCATTTCCATCTCAATAACTCTAATTTGTCAACAGAAATCATTGACAGGTCATTGGAGGGGGTATAGAGGGATTTTTCATTTTCAAAATTTCTTCAATAATCTAATATGACTTGGCATGCATCATGGTGGGGTACAGAATATCCATTTTCATCTCAATAACAATAATTTGTCAACAGAAATCATTGTCGGGTCGTCAGAGGGGGAGTAGAGGGATTTCTCTTTTTCAATATTTCTTCAAAAATCCAATATGACTTGGCACGCATCATGGTGGGGTGCAGAATATCTATTTCCATCTGTATAACAATAATTCGTCAACAGAAATCATTGTCGGGTCGTCAGAGGGGGTATAGTGCAAAGTATCCATGTTCATGTGAATAACAATAATCCGTCAACAGAAATCATTGTCGGGTCGTTAGAGGGGGTATAGAGGGATTTTTCATTTTCAATATTACTTCAAAAATCCAATATTACTTGGCACGCACCATGGAGGGGTGCAGAATATCCATTTCCAACTGAATAAGAATAATTCATCAACAGAAATCATTGTCGGGTCGTCAGAGGGGGTATAGAGGGATTTTTCATTTTCAAAATTACCTCAAAATCAAATATGACTTGGCACGCATCATAGTGGGGTGCAGAATATCCATAGCCATCTGAATAACAATAATTCGTCACCAGAAATCATTGACGGGTCGTTGGAGGGGGTATACAGGGATTTCTCATTTTCAAAATTTCTTCAAAAATCTAATATGACTTGGCACGCATCATAGTGGGGTGCAGAATATCCATTCCCATCCGAATAACAATAATTCGTCAACAGATATGATTGTCGTGTCGTCAGAGGGGGTATAGAAGGATTTTTCATATTCAATATATCTTCAAAACTCTAATATGACTTGGCACGCATCATGGTGAAGTGCAAAGTATCCATGTCCATGTGAATAACAATAATCCGTCAACAGAAATCATTGTCGGGTCGTTAGAGGGGGTATAGAGGGATTTTTCATTTTCAATATTACTTCAAAAATCCAATATTACTTGGCACGCACCATGGAGGGGTGCAGAACATCCATTTCCATCTGAATAACAATAATTCGTCGACAGAAATCATTGTCGGGTCGTCAGAGGGGGTATAGAGGGATTTTTCATTTTCAAAATTTCTTCAAAAATCTAATATGACTTGGCACGCATCATAGTGGGGTGCAGAATATCCATTCCCATCTGAATAACAATAATTCGTCATCAGATATCATTGTCGTGTCGTCAGAGGGGGTATGGAGGGATTTATCATTTTCAAAATTACTTCAAAAATCAAATATGACTTGGCATGCATCATGGTGGGCTGAGGAATATCCATTTCCATCTGAATAACAATAATTCGTCGACAGAAATCATTGTCGGGTCGTCAGAGGGGGTATAGAGGGATTTTTCATTTTCAAAATGACTTCAAAAATCAAATATGACTTGGCATGCATCATGGTGGGCTGAGGAATATCCATTTCCATCTGAATAACAATAATTCGTGAACAGAAATCATTGTCGGATCGTTAGAGGGGGTATAGAGGGATTTCTCATTTTCAATATTTCTTCAAAAATCCAATATGACTTGGCACGCAACATGGTGGGGTGCAGAATATTCATTTCTATCTGAATAACAATAATTCGTCAACAGAAATCATTGACGGGTCGTTAGAGGGGGTATAGAGTGATTTTTCATATTCAATATATCTTCAAAAATCTAATATGGCTTGGCACGCATCATGGTGGGGTGCAAAGTATCCATGTCCATCTGAATAACAATAATTCGTCAACAGAAGTCATTGTCGGGTCGTCAGAGGTGGTATAGAGGGATTTTTCCTTTTCAATATTACCTCAAAATCAAATATGACTTGGCACGCATCATAGTAGGGTGCAGAATATCCGATTCCATCTGAATAACAAGAATTTTTCAACAGAAATCATTGTCGGGTCGTCAGAGGGGGTATGGAGGGATTTTTCATTTTCAAAATTACTTCAAAAATCTAATATGACTTGGCACGCATCATGGTGTGGTGAAGAATATCCATTTCCATCTGAATAACAATAATTCGTCGACAGAAATCATTGTCGGGTCGTTAGAGGGGGTATAGAGGGATTTGTCATTTTCAAAATTACCTCAAAATCAAATATGACTTGGCACGCATCATGGTGGGGTGCAGAATATCAGTTTCCATCTAAATAACAATAATTCGTCATCAGAAATCATTGACAGGTCGTTGGAGGGGGTATAGAGAGATTTTTCATTTTCAAAATTTCTTCAATAATCTAATATGACTTGGCACGCATCATGGTGGGGTACAGAATATCCATTTCCATCTCAATAACAATAATTTGTCAACAGAAATCATTGTCGGGTCGTCAGAGGGGGTATAGAGGGATTTTTCATTTTCAAAATGACTTCAAAAATCAAATATGACTTGGCACGCATCATGGTGGGGTGGGGAATATCCATTTCCATCTGAATAACAATAATTCGTCAACAGAAATCATTGTCGGGTCGTCAGAGGTGGTATAGAGGGATATTTCATTTTCAATATTACCTCAAAATCAAATATGACTTGGCACGCATCATAGTAGGGTGCAGAATATCCGATTCCATCTGAATAACAAGAATTTCTCAACAGAAATCATTGTCGGGTCGTCAGAGGGGGTATGGAGGGATTTTTCATTTTCAAAATTTCTTCAATAATCTAATATGACTTGGCACGCATCATGGTGGGGTACAGAATATCCATTTCCATCTCAGTAACAATAATTTGTCAACAGAAATCATTGTCGGGTCGTCAGAGGGGGTATAGAGGGATTTCTCATTTTCAATATTTCTTCAAAAATCTAATATGATTTGGCACGCATCATGGTGGGTTGCAGAATATCTATTTCCATCTGTATAACAATAATTCGTCAACAGAAATCATTGTCGGGTCGTCAGAGGGGGTATAGAGGGATTTTTCATTTTCAATATTACTTCAAAAATCCAATATGACTTGGCACGCGTCATAGTGGGGTGCAGAATATCCATTTCCATCTAAATAACAATAATTCGTCAACAGAAATCATTGACGGGTCGTTTGAGGGGGTATAAAGGAATTTTTATTTTCAAAACTTCTTCAAAAATCTAATATGACTTGGCACGCATCATGGTGGGGTGCAAAGTATCCATGTCCATCTGAATAACAATAGTTCGTCAACAGAAATCATTGTCGGGTCGTCAGAGGGGGTATAGAAGGATTTTTCATTTTCAAAATTTCTTCAAAAATCTAATATGACTTGGCACGCATCATGGTGGGGTGCAGACTATCCATTTCAATCCGAACAACAATAATTTTTCACCAGAAATCATTGTCGGGTCGTTAGAGGGGGTATAGAGGTATTTTTCATTTTCAAAATTTCTTCAAAAATCTAATATGACTTGGCAAGCATTATGGTGGGGTGCAGAATATCCATTTCCATCTGAACAACAATAATTTGTCACCAAAAATCATTGTCGGGTCTTTAGAGGGGGTATAAAGGGATTTTTCATTTTCAATATTTCTTCAAAAATCCAATATGACTTGGCACGCAACATAGTGGGGTGCAGAATATCCATTTCCATCTGAATAACAATAATTCGTCGACAGAAATCATTGTCGGGTCGTCAGAGGGGGTATAGAGTGATTTTTCATTTTCAAAATGACTTCTAAAGTCAAATATGACTTGGCACGCATCATAGTGGGGTACAGAATATCCATTTCCATTTAAATAACAATAATTTGTTAACAGAAATCATTGTCGGGTCGTCAGAGGGGGTATAGAGGGATTTTTCATTTTCAAAATTACCTCAAAATCAAATATGACTTGGCACGCATCATGGTGGGGTGCAGAATATCCATTTCCATCTAAATAACAATAATTCGTCAACAGAAATCATTGACGGGTCGTTGGAGGGGGTATAGAGGGATTTTTCATTATCAAAATTTCTTCAATAATCTAATATGACTTGGCACGCATCATGGTAGTGTACTGAATATCCATTTCCATCTCAATAACAACAATTTGTCAACAGAAATCATTGTCGTGTCGTCAGAGGGGGTATAGAGGGATTTTTCATTTTCAAAATTACCTCAAAATCAAATATGACTTGGCACGCATCATGGTGGGGTGCACAATATCCATTTCCATCTGAATAACAATAATTCGTCAACAGAAATCATTGTCGGGTCGTCAGAGGGTGTATAGAGGGATTTTTCATTATCAAAATGACTTCAAAAATCAAATATGACTTGGCACGCAATATAGTAGGGTGCAGAATATCCGATTCCATCTGAATAACAAGAATTTGTCAACAGAAATCATTGTCGGGTCGTCAGAGGGGGTATGGAGGAATTTTTCATTTTCAAAATTACTTCAAAAATCTAATATGACTTGGCACGCATCATGGTGGGGTGAAGAATATCCATTACCATCTGAATAACAATAATTCGTCTACAGAAATCATTGTTGGGTCGTTAGAGGGGGTATAGAGGGATTTCTCATTTTCAATATTTCTTCAAAAATCTAATATGACTTGGCACGCATCATGGTGGGGTGCAGAATATCTATTTCCATCTGAATAACAATAATTCGTCGACAGAAATCATTGTCGGGTCGTTAGAGGGGGTATAGAGGGATTTTTCATTTTCACAATTACCTCAAAATCAAATATGACTTGGCACGCAACATGGTGGGGTGCAGAATATTCATTTCCATCTGAATAACAATAATTCGTCAACTGAAATCATAGTCAGGTCGTTAGAGGAGGTATAGAGGGATTTTTCATTTTCAAAATTACCTCAAAATCAAATATGACTTGGCACGCATCATGGTGGGGTGCAGAATATTCATTTCTATCTGAATAACAATAATTCGTCAACAGAAATCATTGACGGGTCGTTAGAGGGGGTATAGAGTGATTTTTCATATTCAATATATCTTCAAAAATCTAATATGGCTTGGCACGCATCATGGTGGGGTGCAAAGTATCCATGTCCATCTGAATAACAATAATTCGTCAACAGAAGTCATTGTCGGGTCGTCAGAGGTGGTATAGAGGGATTTTTCCTTTTCAATATTACCTCAAAATCAAATATGACTTGGCACGCATCATAGTAGGGTGCAGAATATCCGATTCCATCTGAATAACAAGAATTTCTCAACAGAAATCATTGTCGGGTCGTCAGAGGGGGTATGGAGGGATTTTTCATTTTCAAAATTACTTCAAAAATCTAATATGACTTGGCACGCATCATGGTGGGGTGCAGAATATCCATTTCCATCTAAATAACAATAATTCGTCATCAGAAATCATTGACAGGTCGTTGGAGGGGGTATAGAGGGATTTTTCATTTTCAAAATTTCTTCAATAATCTAATATGACTTGGCACGCATCATGGTGGGGTACAGAATATCCATTCCCATCTCAATAACAATAATTTGTCAACAGAAATCATTGTCGGGTCGTCAGAGGGGGTATAGAGGGATTTTTCATTTTCAAAATGACTTCAAAAATCAAATATGACTTGGCACGCATCATGGTGGGGTGGGGAATATCCATTTCCATCTGAATAACAATAATTCGTCAACAGAAATCATTGTCGGGTCGTCAGAGGTGGTATAGAGGGATATTTCATTTTCAATATTACCTCAAAATCAAATATGACTTGGCACGCATCATAGTAGGGTGCAGAATATCCGATTCCATCTGAATAACAAGAATTTCTCAACAGAAATCATTGTCGGGTCGTCAGAGGGGGTATGGAGGGATTTTTCATTTTCAAAATTTCTTCAATAATCTAATATGACTTGGCACGCATCATGGTGGGGTACAGAATATCCATTTCCATCTCAGTAACAATAATTTGTCAACAGAAATCATTGTCGGGTCGTCAGAGGGGGTATAGAGGGATTTCTCATTTTCAATATTTCTTCAAAAATCTAATATGACTTGGCACGCATCATGGTGGGTTGCAGAATATCTATTTCCATCTGTATAACAATAATTCGTCAACAGAAATCATTGTCGGGTCGTCAGAGGGGGTATAGAGGGATTTTTCATTTTCAATATTACTTCAAAAATCCAATATGACTTGGCACGCGTCATGGTGGGGTGCAGAATATCCATTTCCATCTAAATAACAATAATTCGTCAACAGAAATCATTGACGGGTCGTTTGAGGGGGTATAAAGGAATTTTTATTTTCAAAACTTCTTCAAAAATCTAATATGACTTGGCACGCATCATGGTGGGGTGCAAAGTATCCATGTCCATCTGAATAACAATAGTTCGTCAACAGAAATCATTGTCGGGTCGTCAGAGGGGGTATAGAAGGATTTTTCATTTTCAAAATTTCTTCAAAAATCTAATATGACTTGGCACGCATCATGGTGGGGTGCAGAATATCCATTTCAATCCGAACAACAATAATTTTTCACCAGAAATCATTGTCGGGTCGTTAGAGGGGGTATAGAAGGATTTTTCATATTCAATATATCTTCAAAAATGTAATATGACTTGACACGCATCATGGTGGGGTGCAAAGTATCCATGTCCATGTGAATAACAATAATTCGTCAACAGAAATCATTGTCGGGTCGTTAGAGGGGGTATAGAGGGATTTTTCATTTTCAATATTACTTCAAAAATCCAATATGACTTGGCACGCATCATGGTGGGGTGCAGAATATCCATTTCCAACTGATTAACAATAATTCGTCAACAGAAATCATTGTCGGGTGGTCAGAGGGGGTATAGAGGGATTTTTCATATTCAAAATGACTTCAATAATCAAATATGACTTAGCACGCATCATGGTGGGGTACAGAATATACATTTCCATCTCAATAACAATAATTTGTCAACAGAAATCATTGTCGGGTCGTCAGAGGGGGTATGGAGGGATTTTTCATTTTCAAAATTACCTCAAAATCAAATATGACTTGGCACGTATCATGGTGGGGTGCAGAATATCCATTTCCATCTGAATAACAATGATTCGTCAACAGAAATCATTATCGGGTCGTTGGAGGAAGCATAGAGGGAATTTTCATTTACAAAATTTCTTCAAAAATCTAATATGACTTGGCACGCATCATGGTGGGGTGCAGAATATCCATTTCCATCTGAATAACAATAAATCGTTGGCACGCATCATGGTGGGGTGCAGAATATCCATTTCCATCTGAATAACAATAATTCGTCAACAGAAATCATTGTCGGGTCGTCAGAGGGGGTATAGAGGGATTTTTCATTTTCAAAATGACTTCAAAAATCAAATATGACTTGGCACGCATCATAGTGGGGTACTGAATATCCATTTCCATCTCAATAACTCTAATTTGTCAACAGAAATCATTGACAGGTCATTGGAGGGGGTATAGAGGGATTTTTCATTTTCAAAATTTCTTCAATAATCTAATATGACTTGGCACGCATCATGGTGGGTTGCAGAATATCTATTTCCATCTGTATAACAATAATTCGTCAACAGAAATCATTGTCGGGTCGTCAGAGGGGGTATAGAGGGATTTTTCATTTTCAATATTACTTCAAAAATCCAATATGACTTGGCACGCATCATGGTGGGGTGCAGAATATCTATTTCCATCTGTATAACAATAATTCGTCAACAGAAATCATTGTCGGGTCGTCAGAGGGGGTATAGTGCAAAGTATCCATGTCCATGTGAATAACAATAATCCGTCAACAGAAATCATTGTCGGGTCGTTAGAGGGGGTATAGAGGGATTTTTCATTTTCAATATTACTTCAAAAATCCAATATTACTTGGCACGCACCATGGAGGGGTGCAGAATATCCATTTCCAACTGAATAAGAATAATTCATCAACAGAAATCATTGTCGGGTCGTCAGAGGGGGTATAGAGGGATTTTTCATTTTCAAAATTACCTCAAAATCAAATATGACTTGGCACGCATCATAGTGGGGTGCAGAATATCCATAGCCATCTGAATAACAATAATTCGTCACCAGAAATCATTGACGGGTCGTTGGAGGGGGTATACAGGGATTTCTCATTTTCAAAATTTCTTCAAAAATCTAATATGACTTGGCACGCATCATAGTGGGGTGCAGAATATCCATTCCCATCCGAATAACAATAATTCGTCAACAGATATGATTGTCGTGTCGTCAGAGGGGGTATAGAAGGATTTTTCATATTCAATATATCTTCAAAACTCTAATATGACTTGGCACGCATCATGGTGAAGTGCAAAGTATCCATGTCCATGTGAATAACAATAATCCGTCAACAGAAATCATTGTCGGGTCGTTAGAGGGGGTATAGAGGGATTTTTCATTTTCAATATTACTTCAAAAATCCAATATTACTTGGCACGCACCATGGAGGGGTGCAGAACATCCATTTCCATCTGAATAACAATAATTCGTCGACAGAAATCATTGTCGGGTCGTCAGAGGGGGTATAGAGGGATTTTTCATTTTCAAAATTTCTTCAAAAATCTAATATGACTTGGCACGCATCATAGTGGGGTGCAGAATATCCATTCCCATCTGAATAACAATAATTCGTCATCAGATATCATTGTCGTGTCGTCAGAGGGGGTATGGAGGGATTTATCATTTTCAAAATTACTTCAAAAATCAAATATGACTTGGCATGCATCATGGTGGGCTGAGGAATATCCATTTCCATCTGAATAACAATAATTCGTCGACAGAAATCATTGTCGGGTCGTCAGAGGGGGTATAGAGGGATTTTTCATTTTCAAAATGACTTCAAAAATCAAATATGACTTGGCATGCATCATGGTGGGCTGAGGAATATCCATTTCCATCTGAATAACAATAATTCGTGAACAGAAATCATTGTCGGATCGTTAGAGGGGGTATAGAGGGATTTCTCATTTTCAATATTTCTTCAAAAATCCAATATGACTTGGCACGCAACATGGTGGGGTGCAGAATATTCATTTCTATCTGAATAACAATAATTCGTCAACAGAAATCATTGACGGGTCGTTAGAGGGGGTATAGAGTGATTTTTCATATTCAATATATCTTCAAAAATCTAATATGGCTTGGCACGCATCATGGTGGGGTGCAAAGTATCCATGTCCATCTGAATAACAATAATTCGTCAACAGAAGTCATTGTCGGGTCGTCAGAGGTGGTATAGAGGGATTTTTCCTTTTCAATATTACCTCAAAATCAAATATGACTTGGCACGCATCATAGTAGGGTGCAGAATATCCGATTCCATCTGAATAACAAGAATTTTTCAACAGAAATCATTGTCGGGTCGTCAGAGGGGGTATGGAGGGATTTTTCATTTTCAAAATTACTTCAAAAATCTAATATGACTTGGCACGCATCATGGTGTGGTGAAGAATATCCATTTCCATCTGAATAACAATAATTCGTCGACAGAAATCATTGTCGGGTCGTTAGAGGGGGTATAGAGGGATTTGTCATTTTCAAAATTACCTCAAAATCAAATATGACTTGGCACGCATCATGGTGGGGTGCAGAATATCCATTTCCATCTAAATAACAATAATTCGTCATCAGAAATCATTGACAGGTCGTTGGAGGGGGTATAGAGGGATTTTTCATTTTCAAAATTTCTTCAATAATCTAATATGACTTGGCACGCATCATGGTGGGGTACAGAATATCCATTTCCATCTCAATAACAATAATTTGTCAACAGAAATCATTGTCGGGTCGTCAGAGGGGGTATAGAGGGATTTTTCATTTTCAAAATGACTTCAAAAATCAAATATGACTTGGCACGCATCATGGTGGGGTGGGGAATATCCATTTCCATCTGAATAACAATAATTCGTCAACAGAAATCATTGTCGGGTCGTCAGAGGTGGTATAGAGGGATATTTCATTTTCAATATTACCTCAAAATCAAATATGACTTGGCACGCATCATAGTAGGGTGCAGAATATCCGATTCCATCTGAATAACAAGAATTTCTCAACAGAAATCATTGTCGGGTCGTCAGAGGGGGTATGGAGGGATTTTTCATTTTCAAAATTTCTTCAATAATCTAATATGACTTGGCACGCATCATGGTGGGGTACAGAATATCCATTTCCATCTCAGTAACAATAATTTTTCAACAGAAATCATTGTCGGGTCGTCAGAGGGGGTATAGAGGGATTTCTCATTTTCAATATTTCTTCAAAAATCTAATATGATTTGGCACGCATCATGGTGGGTTGCAGAATATCTATTTCCATCTGTATAACAATAATTCGTCAACAGAAATCATTGTCGGGTCGTCAGAGGGGGTATAGAGGGATTTTTCATTTTCAATATTACTTCAAAAATCCAATATGACTTGGCACGCGTCATAGTGGGGTGCAGAATATCCATTTCCATCTAAATAACAATAATTCGTCAACAGAAATCATTGACGGGTCGTTTGAGGGGGTATAAAGGAATTTTTATTTTCAAAACTTCTTCAAAAATCTAATATGACTTGGCACGCATCATGGTGGGGTGCAAAGTATCCATGTCCATCTGAATAACAATAGTTCGTCAACAGAAATCATTGTCGGGTCGTCAGAGGGGGTATAGAAGGATTTTTCATTTTCAAAATTTCTTCAAAAATCTAATATGACTTGGCACGCATCATGGTGGGGTGCAGACTATCCATTTCAATCCGAACAACAATAATTTTTCACCAGAAATCATTGTCGGGTCGTTAGAGGGGGTATAGAGGTATTTTTCATTTTCAAAATTTCTTCAAAAATCTAATATGACTTGGCAAGCATTATGGTGGGGTGCAGAATATCCATTTCCATCTGAACAACAATAATTTGTCACCAAAAATCATTGTCGGGTCTTTAGAGGGGGTATAAAGGGATTTTTCATTTTCAATATTTCTTCAAAAATCCAATATGACTTGGCACGCAACATAGTGGGGTGCAGAATATCCATTTCCATCTGAATAACAATAATTCGTCGACAGAAATCATTGTCGGGTCGTCAGAGGGGGTATAGAGTGATTTTTCATTTTCAAAATGACTTCTAAAGTCAAATATGACTTGGCACGCATCATAGTGGGGTACAGAATATCCATTTCCATTTAAATAACAATAATTTGTTAACAGAAATCATTGTCGGGTCGTCAGAGGGGGTATAGAGGGATTTTTCATTTTCAAAATTACCTCAAAATCAAATATGACTTGGCACGCATCATGGTGGGGTGCAGAATATCCATTTCCATCTAAATAACAATAATTCGTCAACAGAAATCATTGACGGGTCGTTGGAGGGGGTATAGAGGGATTTTTCATTATCAAAATTTCTTCAATAATCTAATATGACTTGGCACGCATCATGGTAGTGTACTGAATATCCATTTCCATCTCAATAACAACAATTTGTCAACAGAAATCATTGTCGTGTCGTCAGAGGGGGTATAGAGGGATTTTTCATTTTCAAAATTACCTCAAAATCAAATATGACTTGGCACGCATCATGGTGGGGTGCACAATATCCATTTCCATCTGAATAACAATAATTCGTCAACAGAAATCATTGTCGGGTCGTCAGAGGGTGTATAGAGGGATTTTTCATTATCAAAATGACTTCAAAAATCAAATATGACTTGGCACGCAATATAGTAGGGTGCAGAATATCCGATTCCATCTGAATAACAAGAATTTGTCAACAGAAATCATTGTCGGGTCGTCAGAGGGGGTATGGAGGAATTTTTCATTTTCAAAATTACTTCAAAAATCTAATATGACTTGGCACGCATCATGGTGGGGTGAAGAATATCCATTACCATCTGAATAACAATAATTCGTCTACAGAAATCATTGTTGGGTCGTTAGAGGGGGTATAGAGGGATTTCTCATTTTCAATATTTCTTCAAAAATCTAATATGACTTGGCACGCATCATGGTGGGGTGCAGAATATCTATTTCCATCTGAATAACAATAATTCGTCGACAGAAATCATTGTCGGGTCGTTAGAGGGGGTATAGAGGGATTTTTCATTTTCACAATTACCTCAAAATCAAATATGACTTGGCACGCAACATGGTGGGGTGCAGAATATTCATTTCCATCTGAATAACAATAATTCGTCAACTGAAATCATAGTCAGGTCGTTAGAGGAGGTATAGAGGGATTTTTCATTTTCAAAATTACCTCAAAATCAAATATGACTTGGCACGCATCATGGTGGGGTGCAGAATATTCATTTCTATCTGAATAACAATAATTCGTCAACAGAAATCATTGACGGGTCGTTAGAGGGGGTATAGAGTGATTTTTCATATTCAATATATCTTCAAAAATCTAATATGGCTTGGCACGCATCATGGTGGGGTGCAAAGTATCCATGTCCATCTGAATAACAATAATTCGTCAACAGAAGTCATTGTCGGGTCGTCAGAGGTGGTATAGAGGGATTTTTCCTTTTCAATATTACCTCAAAATCAAATATGACTTGGCACGCATCATAGTAGGGTGCAGAATATCCGATTCCATCTGAATAACAAGAATTTCTCAACAGAAATCATTGTCGGGTCGTCAGAGGGGGTATGGAGGGATTTTTCATTTTCAAAATTACTTCAAAAATCTAATATGACTTGGCACGCATCATGGTGGGGTGCAGAATATCCATTTCCATCTAAATAACAATAATTCGTCATCAGAAATCATTGACAGGTCGTTGGAGGGGGTATAGAGGGATTTTTCATTTTCAAAATTTCTTCAATAATCTAATATGACTTGGCACGCATCATGGTGGGGTACAGAATATCCATTCCCATCTCAATAACAATAATTTGTCAACAGAAATCATTGTCGGGTCGTCAGAGGGGGTATAGAGGGATTTTTCATTTTCAAAATGACTTCAAAAATCAAATATGACTTGGCACGCATCATGGTGGGGTGGGGAATATCCATTTCCATCTGAATAACAATAATTCGTCAACAGAAATCATTGTCGGGTCGTCAGAGGTGGTATAGAGGGATATTTCATTTTCAATATTACCTCAAAATCAAATATGACTTGGCACGCATCATAGTAGGGTGCAGAATATCCGATTCCATCTGAATAACAAGAATTTCTCAACAGAAATCATTGTCGGGTCGTCAGAGGGGGTATGGAGGGATTTTTCATTTTCAAAATTTCTTCAATAATCTAATATGACTTGGCACGCATCATGGTGGGGTACAGAATATCCATTTCCATCTCAGTAACAATAATTTGTCAACAGAAATCATTGTCGGGTCGTCAGAGGGGGTATAGAGGGATTTCTCATTTTCAATATTTCTTCAAAAATCTAATATGACTTGGCACGCATCATGGTGGGTTGCAGAATATCTATTTCCATCTGTATAACAATAATTCGTCAACAGAAATCATTGTCGGGTCGTCAGAGGGGGTATAGAGGGATTTTTCATTTTCAATATTACTTCAAAAATCCAATATGACTTGGCACGCGTCATGGTGGGGTGCAGAATATCCATTTCCATCTAAATAACAATAATTCGTCAACAGAAATCATTGACGGGTCGTTTGAGGGGGTATAAAGGAATTTTTATTTTCAAAACTTCTTCAAAAATCTAATATGACTTGGCACGCATCATGGTGGGGTGCAAAGTATCCATGTCCATCTGAATAACAATAGTTCGTCAACAGAAATCATTGTCGGGTCGTCAGAGGGGGTATAGAAGGATTTTTCATTTTCAAAATTTCTTCAAAAATCTAATATGACTTGGCACGCATCATGGTGGGGTGCAGAATATCCATTTCAATCCGAACAACAATAATTTTTCACCAGAAATCATTGTCGGGTCGTTAGAGGGGGTATAGAAGGATTTTTCATATTCAATATATCTTCAAAAATGTAATATGACTTGACACGCATCATGGTGGGGTGCAAAGTATCCATGTCCATGTGAATAACAATAATTCGTCAACAGAAATCATTGTCGGGTCGTTAGAGGGGGTATAGAGGGATTTTTCATTTTCAATATTACTTCAAAAATCCAATATGACTTGGCACGCATCATGGTGGGGTGCAGAATATCCATTTCCAACTGATTAACAATAATTCGTCAACAGAAATCATTGTCGGGTGGTCAGAGGGGGTATAGAGGGATTTTTCATATTCAAAATGACTTCAATAATCAAATATGACTTAGCACGCATCATGGTGGGGTACAGAATATACATTTCCATCTCAATAACAATAATTTGTCAACAGAAATCATTGTCGGGTCGTCAGAGGGGGTATGGAGGGATTTTTCATTTTCAAAATTACCTCAAAATCAAATATGACTTGGCACGTATCATGGTGGGGTGCAGAATATCCATTTCCATCTGAATAACAATGATTCGTCAACAGAAATCATTATCGGGTCGTTGGAGGAAGCATAGAGGGAATTTTCATTTACAAAATTTCTTCAAAAATCTAATATGACTTGGCACGCATCATGGTGGGGTGCAGAATATCCATTTCCATCTGAATAACAATAAATCGTTGGCACGCATCATGGTGGGGTGCAGAATATCCATTTCCATCTGAATAACAATAATTCGTCAACAGAAATCATTGTCGGGTCGTCAGAGGGGGTATAGAGGGATTTTTCATTTTCAAAATGACTTCAAAAATCAAATATGACTTGGCACGCATCATAGTGGGGTACTGAATATCCATTTCCATCTCAATAACTCTAATTTGTCAACAGAAATCATTGACAGGTCATTGGAGGGGGTATAGAGGGATTTTTCATTTTCAAAATTTCTTCAATAATCTAATATGACTTGGCATGCATCATGGTGGGGTACAGAATATCCATTTTCATCTCAATAACAATAATTTGTCAACAGAAATCATTGTCGGGTCGTCAGAGGGGGTGTAGAGGGATTTCTCTTTTTCAATATTTCTTCAAAAATCCAATATGACTTGGCACGCATCATGGTGGGGTGCAGAATATCTATTTCCATCTGTATAACAATAATTCGTCAACAGAAATCATTGTCGGGTCGTCAGAGGGGGTATAGTGCAAAGTATCCATGTCCATGTGAATAACAATAATCCGTCAACAGAAATCATTGTCGGGTCGTTAGAGGGGGTATAGAGGGATTTTTCATTTTCAATATTACTTCAAAAATCCAATATTACTTGGCACGCACCATGGAGGGGTGCAGAATATCCATTTCCAACTGAATAAGAATAATTCATCAACAGAAATCATTGTCGGGTCGTCAGAGGGGGTATAGAGGGATTTTTCATTTTCAAAATTACCTCAAAATCAAATATGACTTGGCACGCATCATAGTGGGGTGCAGAATATCCATAGCCATCTGAATAACAATAATTCGTCACCAGAAATCATTGACGGGTCGTTGGAGGGGGTATACAGGGATTTCTCATTTTCAAAATTTCTTCAAAAATCTAATATGACTTGGCACGCATCATAGTGGGGTGCAGAATATCCATTCCCATCCGAATAACAATAATTCGTCAACAGATATGATTGTCGTGTCGTCAGAGGGGGTATAGAAGGATTTTTCATATTCAATATATCTTCAAAACTCTAATATGACTTGGCACGCATCATGGTGAAGTGCAAAGTATCCATGTCCATGTGAATAACAATAATCCGTCAACAGAAATCATTGTCGGGTCGTTAGAGGGGGTATAGAGGGATTTTTCATTTTCAATATTACTTCAAAAATCCAATATTACTTGGCACGCACCATGGAGGGGTGCAGAACATCCATTTCCATCTGAATAACAATAATTCGTCGACAGAAATCATTGTCGGGTCGTCAGAGGGGGTATAGAGGGATTTTTCATTTTCAAAATTTCTTCAAAAATCTAATATGACTTGGCACGCATCATAGTGGGGTGCAGAATATCCATTCCCATCTGAATAACAATAATTCGTCATCAGATATCATTGTCGTGTCGTCAGAGGGGGTATGGAGGGATTTATCATTTTCAAAATTACTTCAAAAATCAAATATGACTTGGCATGCATCATGGTGGGCTGAGGAATATCCATTTCCATCTGAATAACAATAATTCGTCGACAGAAATCATTGTCGGGTCGTCAGAGGGGGTATAGAGGGATTTTTCATTTTCAAAATGACTTCAAAAATCAAATATGACTTGGCATGCATCATGGTGGGCTGAGGAATATCCATTTCCATCTGAATAACAATAATTCGTGAACAGAAATCATTGTCGGATCGTTAGAGGGGGTATAGAGGGATTTCTCATTTTCAATATTTCTTCAAAAATCCAATATGACTTGGCACGCATCATGGTGGGGTGAAGAATATCCATTTCCATCTGAATAACAATAATTCGTCAACTGAAATCATTGACGTGACGTTGGAGGGGGTATAGAGGGATTTTTCATTTTCAAAATTTCTTCAATAATCTAATATGACTTGGCACGCATCATGGTAGGGTACAGAATATCCATTTCCATCTCAATAACAATAATTTGTCAACAGAAATCATAGTCGGGTCGTCAGAGGTGGTATAGAGGGATTTTTCATTTTCAAAATTTCTTCAAAAATCTAATATGACTTGGCACGCATCATGGTGGGGTGCAGAATATCCATTTCCTTCTGAACAACAATAATTTTTCACCAGAAATCATTGTCTGGTCGTTAGAGGGGGTATAGAGGGATTTTTCATATTCAATATATCTTCAAAAATCTAATATGACTTGGCACGCATCATGGTGGGGTGCAGAATTTTTATTTCCATCTGAATAACAATAATTCGTCGACAGAAATCATTGTCGGGTCGTTAGAGAGGGTATAGAGGGATTTTTCATTTTCAAAATAATCTCAAAATCAAATATGACTTGGCACGCAACATGGTGGGGTGCAGAATATTCATTTTCATCTGAATAACAATAATTCGTCAACATAAATCATTGTCGGGTCGTCAGAGGGGGCATAGAGGGATTTTTCATTTTCAAAATGACTTAAAAAATTAAATATGACTTGGCACGCATCATGGTGGGGTACAGAATATCCATTTCCATTTCAATAACAATGATTTGTCAACATAAATCATTGTCGGGTCGTTAGAGAGGGTATAGAGGGATTTTTCATTTTCAAAATTACCTCAAAATCAAATATGACTTGGCACGCAACATGGTGGGGTGCAGAATATTCATTTCCATCTGAACAACAATAATTTGTCACCAGAAATCATTGTCTGGTCGTTAGAGGGGGTATAGAGGGATTTTTCATTTTCAAAATTTTTTCAAAAATCTAATATGACTTGGCACGCATCATGGTGGGGTGCAGAATATCCATTTCCATCTGAACAACAATAATTTGTCACCAGAAATCATTGTCTGGTCGTTAGAGGGGGTATAGAGGGATTTTTCATATTCAATATATCTTCAAAAGTCTAAATTTTTATTTCCATCTGAATAACAATAATTCGTCGACAGAAATCATTGTCGGGTCGTTAGAGAGGGTATAGAGGGATTTTTCATTTTCAAAATTACCTCAAAATCAAATATGACTTGGCACGCAACATGGTGGGGTGCAGAATATTCATTTCCATCTGAATAACAATAATTCGTCAACAGAAATCATTGTCGGGTCGTCAGAGGGGGCATAGAGGGATTTTTCATTTTCAAAATGACTTCAAAAATGAAATATGACTTGGCACGCATCATGGTGGGGTACAGAATATCCATTTCCATTTCAATAACAATAATTTGTCAACATAAATCAATGTCGGGTCGTTAGAGAGGGTATAGAGGGATTTTTCATTTTCAAAATTACCTCAAAATCAAATATGACTTGGCACGCATCATAGTGGGGTACAGAATATACATTTCCATCTCAATAACAATAATTTGTCAAGAGAAATCATTGTCGTGTCGTCAGAGGGGGTATGGAGGGATCATGGTGGGGTGCAGAATATCCATTTCCATCTGAATAACAAGGATTCGTCAACAGAAATCATTGACGGGTCGTTGGAAGAGGTATAGAAGGATTTTTCATTTACAAAATTTTTTCAAAAATCTAATATGACTTGGCACGCATCATGGTGGGGTGCAGAATATCCATTTCCATCTGAATAACAACAATTCGTTGGCACGCATCATGGTGGGGTGCAAAGTATCCATTTCCATCTCAATAACAATAATTTGTCAACAGAAATCATTGTCGGGTCGTCAGAGGGGGATTAGAGGGATTTTTCATTTTCAAAATTACCTCAAAATCAAATATGACTTGGCACGCATCATGGTGGGGTGCAGGATATCCATTTCCATCTGAATAACAATAATTCGTAAACAGAAATCATTGTCGGGTCGTCAGAGGGGGTATAGAGGGATTTTTCATTTTCAAAATTTCTTCAAAAATCTAATATGACTTGGCATGCATCATGGTGGGGTGCAGAATATCCATTTCCATCTGAACAACAATAATTTGTCACCAGAAATCATTGTCTGGTCGTCAGAGGGGGTATAGAGGGATTTTTCATTTTCAAAATTACCTCAAAATCAAATATGACTTGGCACGCATCATAGTGGGGTGCAGGATATCCATTTCCATCTGAATAACAATAATTTGTCGACAGAAATCATTGTCGGGTCGTTAGAGAGGGTATAGAGGGATTTTTCATTTTCAAAATTACCTCAAAATCAAATATGACTTGGCACGCAACATGGTGGGGTGCAGAATATTCATTTCCATCTGAATAACAATAATTCGTCAACAGAAATCATTGTCGGGTCGTCAGAGGTGGTATAGAGGGATATTTCATTTTCAATATTACCTCAAACTCAAATATGACTTGGCACGCATCATAGTAGGGTGCAGAATATCCGATTCCATCTGAATAACAAGAATTTCTCAACAGAAATCATTGTCGGTTCGTCAGAGGGGGTAGGGAGGGATTTTTCATTTTCAAAATTACTTCAAAAATCTAATATGACTTGGCACGCATCATGGTGTGGTGAAGAATATCCATTTCCATCTGAATAACAATAATTCGTCGACAGAAATCATTGTCGGGTCGTTAGAGGGGGTATAGAGGGATTTCTCATTTTCAAAATGACTTCAATAATCAAATATGACTTGGCACGCATCATGGTGGGGTACAGAATATCCCTTTCCATCTCAGTAACAATAATTTGTCAACAGAAATCATTGTCGGGTCGTCAGAGGAGGTATAGAGGGATTTTTCATTATAAAAATGACTTCAAAAATCAAATATAACTTGGCACGCATCATAGTAGGGTGCAAAACATCCATTTCCATTTCAATAACAATAATTTGTCAACAGAAATCATTGTCAGGTCGTCAGAATGTGTATACAGGGATTTTTCATTTTCAAAATTATCTCAAAATCAATTATGACTTGGCACGCATCATGGTGGGGTGCAGAATATCCATTTCCATCTGAATAACAATAATTCGTTAACAGAAATCATTGTCGTGTCGTCAGAGGGGGTATGGAGGGATTTTTCATTTTCAATATTTCTTCAAAAATCCAATATGACTTGGCACGCATCATGGTGGGGTGCAGAATATCCATTTCCATCTGAATAACAATAATTCGTCGACAGAAATCATTGTCGGGTCGTCAGAGGGGGTATAGAGGGATTTTTCATTTTCAAAATGACTTCAAAAATCAAATATGACTTGGCACGCATCATAGTGGGGTACAGAATATCTATTTCCATCTCAATAACAATAATTTGTTAACAGAAATCATTGTCGGGTCGTCAGAGGGGGTATAGAGGGATTTTTCATTTTCAAAATGACTTCAAAAATCAAATATGACTTGGCACGCATCATGGTGGGGTGAGGAATATCCATTTCCATCTGAATAACAATAATTCGTCAACAGAAATCATTGTCGGGTCGTCAGAGGGGGTACAGAGGGATTTTTCATTTTCAAAATTACCTCAAAATCAAATATGACTTGGCACGCATCATGGTGGGGTGCAGAATATCCATTTCCATCTAAATAACAATAATTCGTCAACAGAAATCATTGACGGGTCGTTGGAGGGGGTATAGAGGGATTTATCATTTTCAAAATTTCTTCAATAATCTAATATGACATGGCACGCATCATGGTAGGGTACAGAATATCCATTTCTATCTCAATAACAATAATTTGACAACAGAAATCATTGTCGGGTCGTCAGAGGGGGTATAGAGGGATTTTTCATTTTCAAAATTACCTCAAAATCAAATATGACTTGGCACGCATCATAGTGGGGTGCAGAATATCCATTTTCATCTAAATAACAATAATTCGTCAACAGAAATCATTGACGGGTCGTTGGAGGGGGTATAGAGGGATTTATCATTTTCAAAATTTCTTCAATAATCTAATATGACATGGCACGCATCATGGTAGGGTACAGAATATCCATTTCCATCTCAATAACAATAATTTGACAACAGAAATCATTGTCGGGTCGTCAGAGGGGGTATAGAGGGATTTTTCATTTTCAAAATTACCTCAAAATCCAATATGACTTGGCACGCATCATAGTGGGGTGCAGAATATCCATTTCCAACTGAATAACAATAATTCGTCAACAGAAATCATTGTCGGGTCGTCAGAGGGGGTATAGAGGGATTTTTCATTTTCAAAATTACCTCAAGATCAAATATGACTTGGCACGCAACATGGTGGGGTGCAGAATATTCATTTCCATCTGAATAACAATAATTCGTCAACAGAAATCATTGTCGGGTCGTTAGAGGGGGTATAGAGAGATTTCTCATTATCAATATTTCTTCAAAAATCCAATATGACTTGGCACGCATCATGGTGGGGTGCAGAATATCCATTTCCAACTGAATAACAATAATTCGTCGACAGAAATCATTGTCGGGTCGTTAGAGGATGTATAGAGGGATTTTTCATTTTCAAAATTACCTCAAAATCAAATATGACTTGGCACGCAACATGGTGTGGTGCAGAATATTCATTTCCATCTGAATATCAATAATTCGTCAACGGAAATCATTGTCGGGTCGTTAGAGGGGGTATAGAGGGATTTTTCATTTTCAATATTTCTTCAAAAATCCAATATGACTTGGCACGCATCATGGTGGGGTGCAGAATATCCATTTCCAACTGAATAACAATAATTCGTCAACAGAATTTATTGTCGGGTCGTCAGAGGGTGTATAGAGGGATTTTTCATTTTCAAAATGACTTCAATTATCAAATATGACTTGGCACGCATCATGGTGGGGTACAGAATATACATTTCCATCTCAATAACAATAATTTGTCAACAGAAATCATTGTCGGGTCGTCAGAGGGGGTATAGAGGAATTTTTCATTTTCAAAATTACCTCAAAATCAAATATGACTTGGCACGCATCATGGTGGGGTGCAGGATATCCATTTCCATCTGAATAACAATGATTCGTCAACAGAAATCATTGACAGGTCGTTGGAGGTGGTATAGAGGGATTTTTCATTTTCAAAATTTCTTCAAAAATCTAATATGACTTGGCACGCATCATGGTGGGGTGCAAAGTATCCATGTCCATCTGAATAACAATAATTCGTAAACAGAAATCATTGTCGGGTCGTCAGAGGGGGTATAGAGGGATTTTTCATTTTCAAAATTTCTTCAAAAATCTAATATGACTTGGCATGCATCATGGAGGGGTGCAGAATATCCATTTCCATCTGAACAACAATAATTTGTCACCAGAAATCATTGTCTGGTCGTTAGAGGGGGTATAGAGGGATTTTTCATATTCAATATATCTTCAAAAATCTAAATTTTTATTTCCATCTGAATAACAATAATTCGTCGACAGAAATCATTGTCGGGTCGTTAGAGAGGGTATAGAGGGATTTTTCATTTTCAAAATTACCTCAAAATCAAATATGACTTGGCACGCAACATGGTGGGGTGCAGAATATTCATTTCCATCTGAATGACAATAATTCGTCAACAGAAATCATTGTCGGGTCGTTAGAGGGGGTATAGAGGAATTTCTCATTTTCAATATTTCTTCAAAAATCCAATATGACTTGGCACGCATCATGGTGGGGTGCAGAATATCCATTTCCAACTGAATAACAATAATTCGTCAACAGAAATCATTGTCGGGTCGTCAGAAGGGGTATACAGGGATTTTTCATTATCAAAATGACTTCAAAAATCAAATATGACTTGGCACGCAACATAGTAGGGTGCAGAATATCCGATTCCATCTGAATAACAAGAATTTGTCAACAGAAATCATTGTCGGGTCGTCAGAGGGGGTATGGAGGAATTTTTCATTTTCAAAATTACTTCAAAAATCTAATATGACTTGGCACGCATCATGGTGGGGTGAAGAATATCCATTTCCATCTGAATAACAATAATTCGTCGACAGAAATCATTGTCGGGTCGTTAGAGGGGGTATAGAGGGATTTATCATTTTCAAAATTTCTTCAATAATCTAATATGACATGGCACGCATCATGGTAGGGTACAAAATATCCATTTCTATCTCAATAACAATAATTTGACAACAGAAATCATTGTCGGGTCGTCAGAGGGGGTATAGAGGGATTTTTCATTTTCAAAATTACCTCAAAATCAAATATGACTTGGCACGCATCATAGTGGGGTGCAGAATATCCATTTTCATCTAAATAACGATAATTCGTCAACAGAAATCATTGACGGGTCGTCAGAGGGGGTATAGAGAGATTTTTCATTATCAAAATGACTTCAAAAATCAAATATGACTTGGCGCGCAACATAGTAGGGTGCAGAATATCCGATTCCATCTGAATAACAAGAATTTGTCAACAGAAATCATTGTCGGGTCGTCAGAGGGGGTATGGAGGGATTTTTCATTTTCAAAATTACTTCAAAAATCTAATATGACTTGGCACGCATCATGGTGTGGTGAAGAATATCCATTTCCATCTGAATAACAATAATTCGTCGACAGAAATCATTGTCGGGTCGTTAGAGGGGGTATAGAGGGATTTCCCTTTTTCAATATTTCTTCAAAAATCTAATATGACTTGGCACGCATCATGATGGGGTGCAGAATATCTATTTCCAACTGAATAACAATAATTCGTCGACAGAAATCATTGTCGGGTCGTTAGAGGGGGTAGAGAGGGATTTTTCATTTTCAAAATTACCTCAAAATCAAATATGACTTGGCACGCAACATGGTGGGGTGCAGAATATTCATTTCCATCTGAATATCAATAATTCGTCAACGGAAATCATTGTCGGGTCGTTAGAGGGGGTATAGAGGGATTTTTCATTTTCAATATTTCTTCAAAAATCCAATATGACTTGGCACGCATCATGGTGGGGTGCAGAATATCCATTTCCAACTGAATAACAATAATTCGTCAACAGAATTTATTGTCGGGTCGTCAGAGGGTGTATAGAGGGATTTTTCATTTTCAAAATGACTTCAATTATCAAATATGACTTGGCACGCATCATGGTGGGGTACAGAATATACATTTCCATCTCAATAACAATAATTTGTCAACAGAAATCATTGTCGGGTCGTCAGAGGGGGTATAGAGGAATTTTTCATTTTCAAAATTACCTCAAAATCAAATATGACTTGGCACGCATCATGGTGGGGTGCAGGATATCCATTTCCATCTGAATAACAATGATTCGTCAACAGAAATCATTGACAGGTCGTTGGAGGTGGTATAGAGGGATTTTTCATTTTCAAAATTTCTTCAAAAATCTAATATGACTTGGCACGCATCATGGTGGGGTGCAAAGTATCCATGTCCATCTGAATAACAATAATTCGTAAACAGAAATCATTGTCGGGTCGTCAGAGGGGGTATAGAGGGATTTTTCATTTTCAAAATTTCTTCAAAAATCTAATATGACTTGGCATGCATCATGGAGGGGTGCAGAATATCCATTTCCATCTGAACAACAATAATTTGTCACCAGAAATCATTGTCTGGTCGTTAGAGGGGGTATAGAGGGATTTTTCATATTCAATATATCTTCAAAAATCTAAATTTTTATTTCCATCTGAATAACAATAATTCGTCGACAGAAATCATTGTCGGGTCGTTAGAGAGGGTATAGAGGGATTTTTCATTTTCAAAATTACCTCAAAATCAAATATGACTTGGCACGCAACATGGTGGGGTGCAGAATATTCATTTCCATCTGAATAACAATAATTCGTCAACAGAAATCATTGTCGGGTCGTTAGAGGGGGTATAGAGGAATTTCTCATTTTCAATATTTCTTCAAAAATCCAATATGACTTGGCACGCATCATGGTGGGGTGCAGAATATCCATTTCCAACTGAATAACAATAATTCGTCAACAGAAATCATTGTCGGGTCGTCAGAAGGGGTATACAGGGATTTTTCATTATCAAAATGACTTCAAAAATCAAATATGACTTGGCACGCAACATAGTAGGGTGCAGAATATCCGATTCCATCTGAATAACAAGAATTTGTCAACAGAAATCATTGTCGGGTCGTCAGAGGGGGTATGGAGGAATTTTTCATTTTCAAAATTACTTCAAAAATCTAATATGACTTGGCACGCATCATGGTGGGGTGAAGAATATCCATTTCCATCTGAATAACAATAATTCGTCGACAGAAATCATTGTCGGGTCGTTAGAGGGGGTATAGAGGGATTTATCATTTTCAAAATTTCTTCAATAATCTAATATGACATGGCACGCATCATGGTAGGGTACAAAATATCCATTTCTATCTCAATAACAATAATTTGACAACAGAAATCATTGTCGGGTCGTCAGAGGGGGTATAGAGGGATTTTTCATTTTCAAAATTACCTCAAAATCAAATATGACTTGGCACGCATCATAGTGGGGTGCAGAATATCCATTTTCATCTAAATAACGATAATTCGTCAACAGAAATCATTGACGGGTCGTCAGAGGGGGTATAGAGAGATTTTTCATTATCAAAATGACTTCAAAAATCAAATATGACTTGGCGCGCAACATAGTAGGGTGCAGAATATCCGATTCCATCTGAATAACAAGAATTTGTCAACAGAAATCATTGTCGGGTCGTCAGAGGGGGTATGGAGGGATTTTTCATTTTCAAAATTACTTCAAAAATCTAATATGACTTGGCACGCATCATGGTGTGGTGAAGAATATCCATTTCCATCTGAATAACAATAATTCGTCGACAGAAATCATTGTCGGGTCGTTAGAGGGGGTATAGAGGGATTTCCCTTTTTCAATATTTCTTCAAAAATCTAATATGACTTGGCACGCATCATGATGGGGTGCAGAATATCTATTTCCAACTGAATAACAATAATTCGTCGACAGAAATCATTGTCGGGTCGTTAGAGGGGGTAGAGAGGGATTTTTCATTTTCAAAATTACCTCAAAATCAAATATGACTTGGCACGCAACATGGTGGGGTGCAGAATATTCATTTCCATCTGAATAACAATAATTCGTCAACAGAAATTATTGCCGGGTCGTTAGAGGAGGTATAGGGGGATTTTTCATTTTCGATATTTCTTCAAAAATCCAATATGACTTGGCACGCATCATGGTGGGGTGCAGAATATCCATTTCCAACTGAATAACAATAATTCGTCAACAGAAATCATTGTCGGGTCGTCAGAGGGGGTATAGAGGGATTTTTCATTTTCAAAATTACTTCAATAATCAAATATGACTTGGAACGCATCATGGTGGGGTACAGAATATACATTTCGATCTCAATAACAATAATTCGTCAACATAAATCATTGTCGGGTAGTCAGAGGGGGTATAAAGGGATTTTTCAATTTCAAAATTACCTCAAAATCAAATATGACTTGGCACGCATCATGGTGGGGTGCAGAATATCTATTTCCATCTGAATAACAATGATTCGTCAACAGAAATCATTGACGGGTCGTTGGAGGGATTTTTCATTTTCAAAACTTCTTCAAAAATCTAATATGACTTGGCATGCATCATGGTGGGGTGCAAAGTATCCATGTCCATCTGAATAACAATAATTCGTCAACAGATATCATTGTCGGGTCGTTAGAGGGGGTATAGAGGGATTTTTCATTTTCAAAATTTCTTCAAAAATCTAATATGACTTGGCACGCATCATGGTGGGGTGCAGAATATCCATTTCCATCCGAACAACTATAGTTTTTCACCAGAAATCATTGTGGGGTCGTTAGAGGGGGTATAGAAGTATTTTTCATATTCAATATATCTTCAAAAATCCAATATGACTTGGCACGCATCATGGTGGGGTGCAAAGTATCCATGTCCATGTGAATAACAATAATTCGTCAACAGAAATCATTGTCGGGTCGTTAGAGGGGGTATAGAGGGATTTTTCATTTTCAATATTACTTCAAAAATCCAATATGACGTGGCACGCATCATGGTGGGGTGCAGAATATCCATTTCCAACTGAATAACAATAATTCGCCAACAGAAATCATTGTCGTGTCGTCAGAGGGGGTATGGAGGGATCATGGTGGGGTGCAGAATATCCATTTCCATCTGAATAACAAGGATTCGTCAACAGAAATCATTGACGGGTCGTTGGAAGAGGTATAGAAGGATTTTTCATTTACAAAATTTTTTCAAAAATCTAATATGACTTGGCACGCATCATGGTGGGGTGCAGAATATCCATTTCCATCTGAATAACAACAATTCGTTGTCACGCATCATGGTGGGGTGCAAAGTATCCATTTCCATCTCAATAACAATAGTTTGTCAACAGAAATCATTGTCGGGTCGTCAGAGTGGGTATAGAGGGATTTTTCATTTTCAAAATTACCTCAAAATCAAATATGACTTGGCACGCATCATGGTGGGGTGCAGGATATCCATTTCCATCTGAATAACAATGATTCGTCAACAGAAATCATTGACAGGTCGTTGGAGGTGGTATAGAGGAATTTTTCATTTTCAAAATTTCTTCAAAAATCTAATATGACTTGGCACGCATCATGGTGGGGTGCAAAGTATCCATGTCCATCTGATTAACAATAATTCGTAAACAGAAATCATTGTCGGGTCGTCAGAGGGGGTATAGAGGAATTTTTCATTTTCAAAATTTCTTCAAAAATCTAATATGACTTGGCATGCATCATGGTGGGGTGCAGAATATCCATTTCCATCTGAACAACAATAATTTGTCACCAGAAATCATTGTCTGGTCTTTAGAGGGGGTATAGAGGGATTTTTCATATTCAATATATCTTCAAAAATCTAAATTTTTATTTCCATCTGAATAACAATAATTCGTCGACAGAAATCATTGTCGGGTCGTTAGAGAGGGTATGGAGGGATTTTTCATTTTCAAAATTACCTCAAAATCAAATATGACTTGGCACGCAACATGGTGGGGTGCAGAATATTCATTTCCATCTGAATAACAATAATTCGTCAACAGAAATCATTGTCGGGTCGTCAGAGGTGGTATAGAGGGATATTTCATTTTCAATATCACCTCAAAATCAAATATGACTTGGCACGCATCATAGTAGGGTGCAGAATATCCGATTCCATCTGAATAACAAGAATTTCTCAACAGAAATCATTGTCGGTTCGTCAGAGGGGGTATGGAGGGATTTTTCATTTTCAAAATCACTTCAAAAATCTAATATGACTTGGCACGCATCATGGTGTGGTGAAGAATATCCAATTCCATCTAAATAACAATAATTCGTCGACAGAAATCATTGTCGGGTCGTTAGAGGGGGTATAGAGGGATTTTTCATTTTCAAAATGACTTCAATAATCAAATATGACTTGGCACGCATCATGGTGGGGTACAGAATATCCCTTTCCAACTCAGTAACAATAATTTGTCAACAGAAATCATTGTCGGGTCGTCAGAAGAGGTATAGAGGGATTTTTCATTATGAAAATGACTTCAAAAATCAAATATGACTTGGCACGCATCATAGTAGGGTGCAAAACATCCATTTCCATTTCAATAACAATAATTTGTCAACAGAAATCATTGTCAGGTCGTCAGAATTTGTATACAGGGATTTTTCATTTTCAAAATTATCTCAAAATCAATTATGACTTGGCACGCATCATGGTGGGGTGCAGAATATCCATTTCCATCTGAATAACAATAATTCGTTAACAGAAATCATTGTCGTGTCGTCAGAGGGGGTATGGAGGGATTTTTCATTTTCAATATTTCTTCAAAAATCCAATATGACTTGGCACGCATCATGGTGGGGTGCAGAATATCCATTTCCATCTGAATAACAATAATTCGTCGACAGAAATCATTGTCGGGTCGTCAGAGGGGGTATAGAGAGATTTTTCATTTTCAAAATGACTTCAAAAATCAAATATGACTTGACACGCATCATAGTGGGGTACAGAATATCTATTTTCATCTCAATAACAATAATTTGTTAACAGAAATCATTGTCGGGTCGTCAGAGGGGGTATAGAGGGATTTTTCATTTTCAAAATGACTTCAAAAATCAAATATGACTTGGCACGCATCGTGGTGGGGTGCAGAATAACCATTTCCATCTGAATAACAATATATCGTCGAAAGAAATCATTGTCGGGTCGTCAGAGGGGGTATAGAGGGATTTTTCATTATCAAAATTTCTTCAATAATCTAATATGACTTGGCACGCATCATGGTAGGGTACTGAATATCCATTTCCATCTCAATAACAATAATTTGTTAACAGAAATCATTGTCGGGTCGTCAGAGGGGGTACATAGGGATTTTTCATTTTCAAAATGACTTCAAAAATCAAATATGACTTGACACGCATCATAGTGGGGTACAGAATATCTATTTCCATCTCAATAACAATAATTTGTTAACAGAAATCATTGTCGGGTCGTCAGAGGGGGTACATAGGGATTTTTCATTTTCAAAATTACCTCAAAATCAAATATGACTTGGCACGCATCATGGTGGGGTGCAGAATATCCATTTCCATCTAAATAACAATAATTCGTCAACAGAAATCATTGACGGGTCGTTGGAGGGGGTATAGAGGGATTTATCATTTTCAAAATTTCTTCAATAATCTAATATGACATGGCACGCATCATGGTAGGGTACAGAATATCCATTTCCATCTCAATAACAATAATTTGACAACAGAAATCATTGTCGGGTCGTCAGAGGGGGTATAGAGGGATTTTTCATTTTCAAAATTACCTCAAAATCAAATATGACTTGGCACGCATCATAGTGGGGTGCAGAATATCCATTTCCATCTGAATAATAATAATTCGTCAACAGAAATCATTGACGGGTCGTTGGAGGGGGTATAGAGGGATTTTTCATTTTCAAAATTTCTTCAAAAATCTAATATGACTTGGCAAGCATTATGGTGGGGTGCAGAATATCCATTTCCATCTGAACAACAATAATTTGTCACCAGAAATCATTGTCGGGTCGTTAGAGGGGGTATAAAGGGATTTTTCATTTTCAATATTTCTTCAAAAATCCAATATGACTTGGCACGCATCATAGTGGGGTGCAGAATATCCATTTCCATCTGAATAACAATAATTCGTCGACAGAAATCATTGTCGGGTCGTCAGAGGGGGTATAGAGTGATTTTTCATTTTCAAAATGACTTCTAAAGTCAAATATGACTTGGCACGCATCATAGTGGGGTACAGAATATCCATTTCCATTTCAATAACAATAATTTGTTAACAGAAATCATTGTCGGGTCGTCAGAGGGGGTATAGAGGGATTTTTCATTTTCAAAATTACCTCAAAATCAAATATGACTTGGCACGCATCATAGTGGGGTGCAGAATATCCATTTCCATCTGAATAACAATAATTCGTCAACAGAAATCATTGACGGGTCGTTAGAGGGGGTATAGAGTGATTTTTCATATTCAATATATCTTCAAAAATCTAATATGGCTTGGCACGCATCATGGTGGGGAGCAGAGTATCCATGTCCATCTGAATAACAATAATTCGTCAACAGAAATCATTGTCGGGTCGTCAGAGGTGGTATAGAGGGATTTTTCCTTTTCAATATTACCACAAAATCAAATATGACTTGGCACGCATCATAGTAGGGTGCAGAATATCCGATTCCATCTGAATAACAAGAATTTCTCAACAGAAATCATTGTCGGGTCGTTAGAGGGGGTATAGAGGGATTTGTCATTTTCAAAATTACCTCAAAATCAAATATGACTTGGCACGCATCATGGTGGGGTGCAGAATATCCATTTCCATCCAAATAACAATAATTCGTCATCAGAAATCATTGACAGGTCGTTGGAAGGGGTATAGAGGGATTTTTCATTTTCAAAATTTCTTCAATAATCTAATATGACTTGGCACGCATCATGGTGGGGTACAGAATATCCATTTCCATCTCAATAACAATAATTTGTTAACAGAAATCATTGTCGGGTCGTCAGAGGGGGTATAGAGGGATTTTTCATTTTCAAAATGACTTCAAAAATCAAATATGACTTGGCACGCATCATGGTGGGGTGGGGAATATCCATTTCCATCTGAATAACAATAATTCGTCAACAGAAATCATTGTCGGGTCGTCAGAGGGGGTATAGAGGGATTTTTCATATTCAAAATGACTTCAATAATCAAATATGACTTGGCACGCAAAATGGTGGGGTACAGAATATATATTTTCATCTCAATAACAATAATTTGTCAAAAGAAATCATTGTCGGGTCGTCAGAGGGGGTATGGAGGGATCATGGTGGGGTGCAGAATATCCATTTCCATCTGAATAACAATGATTCGTCAACAGAAATCATTGACGGGTCGTTGGAGGAGGTATAGAAGGATTATTCATTTACAAAATTTCTTCAAAAATCTAATATGACTTGGCACGCATCATGGTGGGGTGCAGAATATCCATTTCCATCTGAATAACAATAATTCGTTGGCACGCATCATGGTGGGGTGCAAAGTATCCATGTCCATCTGAATAACAATAATTCGTCAACAGAAATCATTGTCGGGTCGTCAGAGGTGGTATTGAGGGATATTTCATTTTCAATATTACCTCAAAATCAAATATGACTTAGCACGCATCATAGTAGGGTGCAGAATATCCGATTCCATCTGAATAACAAGAATTTCTCAACAGAAATCATTGTCGGGTCGTCAGAGGGGGTATGGAGGGATTTTTCATTTTCAAAATTTCTTCAATAATCTAATATGACTTGGCACGCATCATGGTGGGGTACAGAATATCCATTTCCATCTCAATAACAATAATTTGTCAACAGAAATCATTGTCGGGTCGTCAGAGGGGGTATAGAGGGATTTCTCATTTTCAATATTTCTTCAAAAATCTAATATGACTTGGCACGCATCATGGTGGGTTGCAGAATATCTATTTCCATCTGTATAACAATAATTCGTCAACAAAAATCATTGTCGGGTCGTCAGAGGGGGTATAGAGGGATTTTTCATTTTCAATATTACTTCAAAAATCCAATATGACTTGGCACGCGTCATGGTGGGGTGCAGAATATCCATTTCCAACTGAATAACAATAATTCGTCAACAGAAATCATTGTCGGGTCGTCAGAGGGGGTATAGAGGGATTTTTCATATTCAATACATCTTCAAAAATGTAATATGACTTGGCACGCATCATGGTGGGGTGCAAAGAATCCATGTCCATGTGAATAACAATAATTCGTCAACAGAAATCATTGTCGGGTCGTTAGAGGGGGTATAGAGGGATTTTTCATTTTCAATATTACTTCAAAAATCCAAAATGACTTGGCACGCATCATGGTGGGGTGCAGAATATCCATTTCCAACTGAATAACAATAATTCGTCAACAGAAATCATTGTCGGGTCGTCAGAGGGGGTATAGAGGGATTTTTCATATTCAAAATGACTTCAATAATCAAATATGACTTGGCACGCATCATGGTGGGGTACAGAATATACATTTCCATCTCAATAACAATAATTTGTCAACAGAAATCATTGTCGTGTCGTCAGAGGGGGTATGGAGGGATTTTTCATTTTCAAAATTACCTCAAAATCAAATATGACTTGGCACGTATCATGGTGGGGTGCAGAATATCCATTTCCATCTGAATAACAATGATTCGTCAACAGAAATCATTGACGGGTCGTTGGAGGAAGCATAGAGGGATTTTTCATTTACAAAATTTCTTCAAAAATCTAATATGACTTGGCACGCATCATGGTGGGGTGCAGAATATCCCTTTCCATCTGAATAACAATAAATCGTTGGCACGCATCATGGTGGGGTGCAGAATATCCATTTCCATCTGAATAACAATAATTCGTCAACAGAAATCATTGTCGGGTCGTCAGAGGGGGTATAGAGGGATTTTTCATTTTCAATATTACTTCAAAAATCCAATATGACTTGGCACGCATCATGGTGGAGTGCAGAATATCCATTTCCAACTGAATAACAATAATTCGTCAACAGAAATCATTGTCGGGTCGTCAGAGGGTGTATAGAGAGATTTTTCATATTCAAAATGACTTCAATAATCAAATATGACTTGGCACGCATCATGGTGGGGTACAGAATATACATTTCCATCTCAATAACAATAATTTGTCAACAGAAATCATTGTCGGGTCGTCAGAGGGGGTATGGAGGGATTTTTCATTTTCAAAATTACCTCAAAATCAAATATGACTTGGCACGTATCATGGTGGGGTGCAGAATATCCATTTCCATCTGAATAACAATGATTCGTCAACAGAAATCATTGACGGGTCGTTGGAGGAAGCATAGAGGGATTTTTCATTTACAAAATTTCTTCAAAAATCTAATATGACTTGGCACGCATCATGGTGGGGTGCAGAATATCCCTTTCCATCTGAATAACAATAAATCGTTGGCACGCATCATGGTGGGGTGCAGAATATCCATTTCCATCTGAATAACAATAATTCGTCAACAGAAATCATTGTCGGGTCGTCAGAGGGGGTATAGAGCGATTCTTCATTTTCAAAATGACTTCAAAAATCAAATATGACTTGGCACGCATCATAGTGGGGTACTGAATATCCATTTCCATCTCAATAACTCTAATTTGTCAACAGAAATCATTGACAGGTCATTGGAGGGGGTATAGAGGGATATTTCATTTTCAAAATTTCTTCAATAATCTAATATGACTTGGCATGCATCATGGTGGGGTACAGAATATCTATTTCCATCTGTATAACAATAATTCGTCAACAGAAATCATTGTCGGGTCGTCAGAGGGGGTATAGAGTGATTTTTCATTTTCAAAATGACTTCAATAATCAAATATGACTTGGCACGCATCATGGTGGGGTGCAGAATATCCATTTCCGTCTGAATAACGAAAATTCGTTGGCACGCATCATGGTGGGGTGCAGAATATCCATTTCCATCTGAATAACAATAATTGGTCAACAGAAATCAGTGTCGAGTCGTCAGAGGGGGTATAGAGGGATTTTTCATTTTCAAAATGACTTCAAAAATCAAATATGACTTGGCACGCATTATAGTGGGGTATTGAATATCCATTTCCATCTCAATAACAATAATTTTTCACCAGAAATCATAGTCGGGTCGTTAGAGGGGGTATAGAAGAATTTTTCATATTCAATATATCTTCAAAAATCTAATATGACTTGGCACGCATCATGGTGAAGTGCAAAGTATCCATGTCCATGTGAATAACAATAATCCGTCAACAGAAATCATTGTCGGGTCGTTAGAGGGGGTATAGAGGGATTTTTCATTTTCAATATTACTTCAAAAATCCAATATTACTTGGCACGCACCATGGAGGGGTGCAGAATATCCATTTCCAACTGAATAAGAATAATTCATCAACAGAAATCATTGTCGGGTCGTCAGAGGGGGTATAGAGGGATTTTTCATTTTCAAAATTACCTCAAAATCAAATATGACTTGGCACGCATCATAGTGGGGTGCAGAATATACATAGCCATCTGAATAACAATAATTCGTCACCAGAAATTATTGACGGGTCGTTGGAGGGGGTATACAGGGATTTCTCATTTTCAAAATTTCTTCAAAAATCTAATATGACTTGGCACGCATCATAGTGGGGTGCAGAATATCCATTCCCATCCGAATAACAATAATTCGTCAACAGATATGATTGTCGTGTCGTCAGAGGGGGTATGGAGGGATTTATCATTTTCAAAATTACTTCAAAAATCTAATATGACTTGGCACGCATCATGGTGGGGTGCAGAACATCCATTTCCATCTGAATAACAATAATTCGTCGACAGAAATCATTGTCGGGTCGTCAGAGGGGGTATAGAGGGATTTTTCATTTTCAAAATTTCTTCAAAAATCTAATATGACTTGGCACGCATCATAGTGGGGTGCAGAATATCCATTCCCATCTCAATAACAATAATTTGTCAACAGAAATCATTGTCGGGTCGTCAGAGGGGGTATGGAGGGATTTTTCATTTTCAAAATTACCTCAAAATCAAATATGACTTGGCACGTATCATGGTGGGGTGCAGAATATCCATTTCCATCTGAATAACAATGATTCGTCAACAGAAATCATTGACGGGTCGTTGGAGGAAGCATAGAGGGATTTTTCATTTACAAAATTTCTTCAAAAATCTAATATGACTTGGCACGCATCATGGTGGGGTGCAGAATATCCCTTTCCATCTGAATAACAATAAATCGTTGGCAAGCATCATGGTGGGGTGCAGAATATCCATTTCCATCTGAATAACAATAATTCGTCAACAGAAATCATTGTCGGGTCGTCAGAGGGGGTATAGAGGGATTCTTCATTTTCAAAATGACTTCAAAAATCAAATATGACTTGGCACGCATCATAGTGGGGTACTGAATATCCATTTCCATCTCAATAACTCTATTTTGTCAACAGAAATCATTGACAGGTCATTGGAGGGGGTATAGAGGGATTTTTCATTTTCAAAATGACTTCAATAATCAAATATGACTTGGCACGCATCATGGTGGGGTGCAGAATATCCATTTCCGTCTGAATAACAAAAATTCGTTGGCACGCATCATGCTGGGGTGCAGAATATCCCTTTCCATCTGAATAACAATAAATCGTTGGCACGCATCATGATGGGGTGCAGAATATCCAATTCCATCTGAATAACAATAATTCGTCAACAGAAATCATTGTCGGGTCGTCAGAGGGGGTATAGAGGGATTTTTCAGTTTCAATATTACTTCAAAAATCCAATATGACTTGGCACGCATCATGGTGGGGTGCAGAATATCCATTTCCAACTGAATAACAGTAATTCGTCAACAGAAATCATTGTCGGGTCGTCAGAGGGGGTATAGAGGGATTTTTCATATTCAAAATGACTTCAATAATCAAATATGACTTGGCACGCATCATGGTGGGGTACAGAATATACATTTCCATCTTAATAACAATAATTTGTCAACAGAAATCATTGTCGGGTCGTCAGAGGGGGTATGGAGGGATTTTTCATTTTCAAAATTACCTCAAAATCAAATATGACTTGGCACGTATCATGGTGGGGTGCAGAATATCCATTTCCATCTGAATAACAATGATTCGTCAACAGAAATCATTGACGGGTCGTTGGAGGAAGCATAGAGGGATTTTTCATTTACAAAATTTCTTCAAAAATCTAATATGACTTGGCACGCATCATGGTGGGGTGCAGAATATCCCTTTCCATCTGAATAACAATAAATCGTTGGCACGCATCATGGTGGGGTGCAGAATATCCATTTCCATCTGAATAACAATAATACGTCAACAGAAATCATTGTCGGGTCGTCAGAGGGGGTATAGAGGGATTCTTCATTTTCAAAATGACTTCAAAAATCAAATATGACTTGGCACGCATCATAGTGGGGTACTGAATATCCATTTCCATCTCAATAACTCTAATTTGTCAACAGAAATCATTGACAGGTCATTGGAGGGGGTATAGAGGGATATTGCATTTTCAAAATTTCTTCAATAATCTAATATGACTTGGCATGCATCATGGTGGGGTACAGAATATCTATTTCCATCTGTATAACAATAATTCGTCAACAGAAATCATTGTCGGGTCGTCAGAGGGGGTATAGAGTGATTTTTCATTTTCAAAATGACTTCAATAATCAAATATGACTTGGCACGCATCATGGTGGGGTGCAGAATATCCATTTCCGTCTGAATAACAAAAATTCGTTGGCACGCATCATGGTGGGGTGCAGAATATCCATTTCCATCTGAATAACAATAATTGGTCAACAGAAATCAGTGTCGAGTCGTCAGAGGGGGTATAGAGGGATTTTTCATTTTCAAAATGACTTCAAAAATCAAATATGACTTGGCACGCATTATAGTGGGGTATTGAATATCCATTTCCATCTCAATAACAATAATTTTTCACCAGAAATCATAGTCGGGTCGTTAGAGGGGGTATAGAAGAATTTTTCATATTCAATATATCTTCAAAAATCTAATATGACTTGGCACGCATCATGGTGAAGTGCAAAGTATCCATGTCCATGTGAATAACAATAATCCGTCAACAGAAATCATTGTCGGGTCGTTAGAGGGGGTATAGAGGGATTTTTCATTTTCAATATTACTTCAAAAATCCAATATTACTTGGCACGCACCATGGAGGGGTGCAGAATATCCATTTCCAACTGAATAAGAATAATTCATCAACAGAAATCATTGTCGGGTCGTCAGAGGGGGTATAGAGGGATTTTTCATTTTCAAAATTACCTCAAAATCAAATATGACTTGGCACGCATCATAGTGGGGTGCAGAATATACATAGCCATCTGAATAACAATAATTCGTCACCAGAAATTATTGACGGGTCGTTGGAGGGGGTATACAGGGATTTCTCATTTTCAAAATTTCTTCAAAAATCTAATATGACTTGGCACGCATCATAGTGGGGTGCAGAATATCCATTCCCATCCGAATAACAATAATTCGTCAACAGATATGATTGTCGTGTCGTCAGAGGGGGTATGGAGGGATTTATCATTTTCAAAATTACTTCAAAAATCTAATATGACTTGGCACGAATCATGGTGGGGTGCAGAACATCCATTTCCATCTGAATAACAATAATTCGTCGACAGAAATCATTGTCGGGTCGTCAGAGGGGGTATAGAGGGATTTTTCATTTTCAAAATTTCTTCAAAAATCTAATATGACTAGGCACGCATCATAGTGGGGTGCAGAATATCCATTCCCATCTCAATAACAATAATTTGTCAACAGAAATCATTGTCGGGTCGTCAGAGGGGGTATGGAGGTATTTTTCATTTTCAAAATTACCTCAAAATCAAATATGACTTGGCACGTATCATGGTGGGGTGCAGAATATCCATTTCCATCTGAATAACAATGATTCGTCAACAGAAATCATTGACGGGTCGTTGGAGGAAGCATAGAGGGATTTTTCATTTACAAAATTTCTTCAAAAATCTAATATGACTTGGCACGCATCATGGTGGGGTGCAGAATATCCCTTTCCATCTGAATAACAATAAATCGTTGGCAAGCATCATGGTGGGGTGCAGAATATCCATTTCCATCTGAATAACAATAATTCGTCAACAGAAATCATTGTCGGGTCGTCAGAGGGGGTATAGAGGGATTCTTCATTTTCAAAATGACTTCAAAAATCAAATATGACTTGGCACGCATCATAGTGGGGTACTGAATATCCATTTCCATCTCAATAACTCTAATTTGTCAACAGAAATCATTGACAGGTCATTGGAGGGGGTATAGAGGGATTTTTCATTTTCAAAATTTCTTCAATAATCTAATATGACTTGGCATGCATCATGGTGGGGTACAGAATATCTATTTCCATCTGTATAACAATAATTCGTCAACAGAAATCATTGTCGGGTCGTCAGAGGGGGTATAGAGTGATTTTTCATTTTCAAAATGACTTCAATAATCAAATATGACTTGGCACGCATCATGGTGGGGTGCAGAATATCCATTTCCGTCTGAATAACAAAAATTCGTTGGCACGCATCATGGTGGGGTGCAGAATATCCATTTCCATCTGAATAACAATAATTGGTCAACAGAAATCAGTGTCGAGTCGTCAGAGGGGGTATAGAGGGATTTTTCATTTTCAAAATGACTTCAAAAATCAAATATGACTTGGCACGCATCATAGTGGGGTATTGAATATCCATTTCCATCTCAATAACAATAATTTTTCACCAGAAATCATAGTCGGGTCGTTAGAGGGGGTATAGAAGAATTTTTCATATTCAATATATCTTCAAAAATCTAATATGACTTGGCACGCATCATGGTGAAGTGCAAAGTATCCATGTCCATGTGAATAACAATAATCCGTCAACAGAAATCATTGTCGGGTCGTTAGAGGGGGTATAGAGGGATTTTTCATTTTCAATATTACTTCAAAAATCCAATATTACTTGGCACGCACCATGGAGGGGTGCAGAATATCCATTTCCAACTGAATAAGAATAATTCATCAACAGAAATCATTGTCGGGTCGTCAGAGGGGGTATAGAGGGATTTTTCATTTTCAAAATTACCTCAAAATCAAATATGACTTGGCACGCATCATAGTGGGGTGCAGAATATACATAGCCATCTGAATAACAATAATTCGTCACCAGAAATCATTGACGGGTCGTTGGAGGGGGTATACAGGGATTTCTCATTTTCAAAATTTCTTCAAAAATCTAATATGACTTGGCACGCATCATAGTGGGGTGCAGAATATCCATTCCCATCCGAATAACAATAATTCGTCAACAGATATGATTGTCGTGTCGTCAGAGGGGGTATGGAGGGATTTATCATTTTCAAAATTACTTCAAAAATCTAATATGACTTGGCACGCATCATGGTGGGGTACAGAATATCCATTTCAATAACATCTCAATAACAATAATTTGTCTACAGAAATCATTGTCGGGTCGTCAGAGGAGGTATAGAGGGATTTTTTATTTCAGGGTGTGCAGAATAACTATTTCCATCTGAATAACAATAATTCGTCAGAAGAAATCATTGTCGGGTCGTTAGAGGGGGTATAGAGGGATTTTTCATTTTCAATATTTCTTCAAAATGCCAATATGATTTGGCACGCATCATGGTGGGGTACAGAATATCCATTTCAATAACATCTCAATAACAATAATTTGTCTACAGAAATCATTGTCGGGTCGTCAGAGGAGGTATAGAGGGATTTTTTATTTCAGGGTGTGCAGAATAACTATTTCCATCTGAATAACAATAATTCGTCAAAAGAAATCATTGTCGGGTCGTTAGAGGGGGTATAGAGGGATTTTTCATTTTCAATATTTCTTCAAAATGCCAATATGATTTGGCACGCATCATGGTGGGGTGCAGAATATCCATTTCCATCTGAATAACAATAATTCGTCGACAGAAATCATTGTCGGGTCGTCAGAGGGGGTATAGAGGGATTTTTCATTTTCAAAATGACTTCAAAAATCAAATATGACTTGGCATGCATCATGGTGGGCTGAGGAATATCCATTTCCATCTGAATAACAGTAATTCGTCAACAGAAATCATTGTCGGATCGTTAGAGGGGGTATAGAGGGATTTCTCATTTTCAATATTTCTTCAAAAATCCAATATGACTTGGCACGCATCATGGTGGGGTGCAAAATATCCATTTCCATCTCAATAACAATAATTTGTTAACAGAAATCCTTGTCGGGTCGTCAGAGGGGGTATAGAAGGATTTTTCATTTTCAAAATTACCTCAAAATCAAATATGACTTGGCACGCATCATGGTGGGGTGCAGAATATCCATATCCATCTAAATAACAATAATTCGTCAACTGAAATCATTGACGTGACGTTGGAGGGGGTATAGAGGGATTTTTCATTTTCAAAATTTCTTCAATAATCTAATATGACTTGGCACGAAACATGGTAGGGTACAGAATATCCATTTCCATCTCAATAACAATAATTTGTCAACAGAAATCATAGTCGGGTCGTCAGAGGTGGTATAGAGGGATTTTTCATTTTCAAAATTTCTTCAAAAGTCTAATATGACTTGGCACGCATCATGGTGGGGTGTAGAATATCCATTTCCTTCTGAACAACAATAATTTGTCACCAGAAATCATTGTCTGGTTGTTAGAGGGGGTATAGAGGGATTTTTCATATTCAATATATCTTCAAAAATCTAATATGACTTGGCACGCATCATGGTGGGGTGCAGAATTTTTATTTCCATCTGAATAACAATAATTCGTCGACAGAAATCATTGTCGGGTCGTTAGAGAGGGTATAGAGGGATTTTTCATTTTCAAAATAATCTCAAAATCAAATATGACTTGGCACGGAACATGGTGGGGTGCAGAATATTCATTTTCATCTGAATAACAATAATTCGTCAACATAAATCATTGTCGGGTCGTCAGAGGGGGCATAGAGGGATTTTTCATTTTCAAAATGACTTAAAAAATTAAATATGACTTGGCACGCATCATGGTGGGGTACAGAATATCCATTTCCATTTCAATAACAATGATTTGTCAACATAAATCATTGTCGGGTCGTTAGAGAGGGTATAGAGGGATTTTTCATTTTCAAAATTACCTCAAAATCAAATATGACTTGGCACGCAACATGGTGGGGTGCAGAATATTCATTTCCATCTGAATAACAATAATTCGTCAACAGAAATCATTGTCGGGTCGTTAGAGGGGGTATAGAGGGATTTCTCATTTTCAATATATCTTCAAAAATCCATTATGACTTGGCACGCATCATGGTGGGGTGCAGAATATCCATTTCCAACTGAATAACAATAATTCGTCAACAGAAATCATTGTCGGGTCGTCAGAGGGGGTATAGAGGGATTTTTCATTTTCAAAATGACTTCAATAATAAAATATGACTTAGCACGCATCATGCTGGGGTGCAGGATATCCATTTCCATCTGAATAACAATGATTCGTCAACAGAAATCATTGACAGGTCGTTGGAGGTGGTAGAGAGGGATTTCTCGTTGTCAAAATTTCTTCAAAAATCTAATATGACTTGGCACGCATCATGGTGGGGTGCAAAGTATCCATGTCCATCTGAATAACAATAATTCGTCAACAGAAATCATTGTCGGGTCGTCAGAGGGGGTATAGAGGGATTTCTCATTTTCAAAATGTTTTCAAAAATCTAATATGACTTGGCACGCATCATGGTGGGGTGCAGAATATCCATTTCCATTTCAATAACAATGATTTGTCAACATAAATCATTGTCGGGTCGTTAGAGAGGGTATAGAGGGATTTTTCATTTTCAAAATTACCTCAAAATCAAATATGACTTGGCACGCAACATGGTGGGGTGCAGAATATTCATTTCCATCTGAATAACAATAATTCGTCAACAGAAATCATTGTCGGGTCGTTAGAGGGGGTATAGAGGGATTTCTCATTTTCAATATATCTTCAAAAATCCATTATGACTTGGCACGCATCATGGTGGGGTGCAGAATATCCATTTCCAACTGAATAACAATAATTCGTCAACAGAAATCATTGTCGGGTCGTCAGAGGGGGTATAGAGGGATTTTTCATTTTCAAAATGACTTCAATAATCAAATATGACTTGGCACGCATCATGCTGGGGTGCAGGATATCCATTTCCATCTGAATAACAATGATTCGTCAACAGAAATCATTGACAGGTCGTTGGAGGTGGTAGAGAGGGATTTCTCGTTGTCAAAATTTCTTCAAAAATCTAATATGACTTGGCACGCATCATGGTGGGGTGCAAAGTATCCATGTCCATCTGAACAACAATAATTTGTCACCAGAAATAATTGTCTGGTCGTTAGAGGGGGTATAGAGGGATTTTTCATATTCAATATATCTTCAAAAATCTAAATTTTTATTTCCATCTGAATAACAATAATTCGTCGACAGAAATCATTGTCGGGTCGTTAGAGAGGGTATAGAGGGATTTTTCATTTTCAAAATTACCTCAAAATCAAATATGACTTGGCACGCATCATGGTGGGGTACAGAATATACATTTCCATCTCAATAACAATAATTTGTCAACAGAAATCATTGTCGGGTCGTCAGAGGGGGTATGGAGGGATTTTTCATTATCAAAATTACCTCAAAATCAAATATGACTTGGCACGCATCATGGTGGGGTGCAGAATATCCATTTCCATCTGAATAACAATGATTCGTCAACAGAAATCATTGACGGGTCGTTGGAGGAGGCATAGAGGGATTTTTCATTTACAAAATTTCTTCAAAAATCTAATATGACTTGGCACGCATCATGGTGGGGTGCAGAATATCCATTTCCATCTGAATAACAATAAATCGTTGGCACGCATCATGGTGAGGTGCAGAATATCCATTTCCATCTGAATACAATAATTCGTCAACAGAAATCATTGTCGGGTCGTCAGAGGGGGTATAGAGGGATTTTTCATTTTCAAAATGACTTCAAAAATCAAATATGACTTGGCACGCATCATAATGGGGTACTGAATATCCATTTCCATCTCAATAACACTAATTTGTCAACAGAAATCATTGACAGGTCATTGGAGGGGGTATAGAGGGATTTTTCATTTTCAAAATTTCTTCAATAATCTAATATGACTTGGCATGCATCATGGTGGGGTGCAGAATATCCATTTCCGTCTGAATAACAAAAATTCGTTGGCACGCATCATGGTGGGGTGCAGAATATCTATTTCCATCTGTATAACACTAATTCGTCAACAGAAATCATTGTCGGGTCGTCAGAGGGGGTATAGAGTGATTTTTCATTTTCAAAATGACTTCAATAATCAAATATGACTTGGCACGCATCATGGTGGGGTGCAGAATATCCATTTCCGTCTGAATAACAAAAATTCGTTGGCACGCATCATGGTGGGGTGCAGAATATCCATTTCCATCTGAATAACAATAATTCGTCAACAGAAATCAGTGTCGAGTCGTTAGAGGGGGTATAGAAGGATTTTTCATATTCAATATATCTTCAAAATCTAATATGACTTGGCAAAGTGCAAAGTATCCATGTCCATGTGAATAACAATAATCCGTCAACAAAAATCATTGTCGGGTCGTTAGAGGGGGTATAGAGGGATTTTTCATTTTCAATATTACTTCAAAAATCCATTATTACTTGGCACGCATCATGGAGGGGTGCAGAATATCCATTTCCAACTGAATAAGAGTAATTCGTCAACAGAAATCATTGTCGGGTCGTCAGAGGGGGTATAGAGGGATTTTTCATTTTCAAAATTACCTCAAAATCAAATATGACTTGGCACGCATCATAGTGGGGTGCAGAATATCCATAGCCATCTGAATAACAATAATTCGTCACCAGAAATCATTGACGTGTCGTTGGAGGGGGTATACAGGGATTTCTCATTTTCAAAATTTCTTCAAAAATCTAATATGACTTGGCACGCATCATAGTGGGGTGCAGAATATCCATTCCCATCCGAATAACAATAATTTGTCAACAGATATCATTGTCGTGTCGTCAGAGGGGGTATAGAGGGATTTTTCAGTTTCAAAATTTCTTCAAAAATCTAATATGACTTGGCACGCATCATAGTGGGGTGCAGAATATCCATTCCCATCTGAATAACAATAATTCGTCGACAGAAATCATTTTCGGGTCGTCAGAGGGGGTATAGAGGGATTTTTCATTTTCAAAATTTCTTCAAAAATCTAATATGACTTGGCACGCATCATAGTGGGGTGCAGAATATCCATTCCCATCTGAATAACAATAATTCGTTATCAGATATCATTGTCGTGTCGTCAGAGGGGGTATGGAGGGATTTATCATTTTCAAAATTACTTCAAAAATCAAATATGACTTGGCACGCATCATGGTGGGGTGCAGAATATCCATTTCCAACTGAACAACAATAATTTGTCACCAGAAATCATTGTCGGGTCGTTAGAGGGGGTATAGAGGGATTTTTCATTTTCAATATTTCTTCAAAAATCAAATATGACTTGGCACGCATCATGGTGGGGTACAGAATATCCATTTCAATAACATCTCAATAACAATAATTTGTCTACAGAAATCATTGTCGGGTCGTCAGAGGAGGTATAGAGGGATTTTTCATTTCAGGGGGTGCAGAATAACCATTTCCATCTGAATAACAATAATTCGTCAAAAGAAATCATTGTCGGGTCGTTAGAGGGGGTATAGGGGGATTTTTCATTTTCAATATTTCTTCAAAAATCCAATATGACTTGGCACGCATCATGGTGGGGTGCAGAATATCCATTTCCATCTGAATAACAATAATTCGTCGACAGAAATCATTGTCGGGTCATCAGAGGGGGTATAGAGGGATTTTTCATTTTGAAAATGACTTCAAAAATCAAATATGACTTGGCACGCATCATGGTGGGGTGAGGAATATCAATTTCAATCTGAATAACAATAATTCGTCAACAGAAATCATTGTCGGATCGTTAGAGGGGGTATAGAGGGATTTCTCATTTTCAATATTTCTTCAAAAATCCAATATGACTTGGCACGCATCATGGTGGGGTGCAAAATATCCATTTCCATCTCAATAACAATAATTTGTTAACAGAAATCCTTGTCGGGTCGTCGGAGGGGGTATAGAGGGATTTTTCATTTTCAAAATTACCTCAAAATCAAATATGACTTGGCACGCATCATGGTGGGGTGAGGAATATCCATTTCCATCTGAATAACAATAATTCGTCAACAGAAATCATTGTCGGATCGTTAGAGGGGGTATAGAGGGATTTCTCATTTTCAATATTTCTTCAAAAATCCAATATGACTTGGAACGCATCATGGTGGGGTGCAAAATATCCATTTCCATCTCAATAACAATAATTTGTTAACAGAAATCCTTGTCGGGTCGTCGGAGGGGGTATAGAGGGATTTTTCATTTTCAAAATTACCTCAAAATCAAATATGACTTGGCACGCATCATGGTGGGGTTCAGAATATCCATATCCATCTAAATAACAATAATTCGTCAACAGAAATCATTGACGTGACGTTGGAGGGGGTATAGAGGGATTTTTCATTTTCAAAATTTCTTCAATAATCTAATATGACTTGGCACGCATCATGGTAGGGTACAGAATATCCATTTCCATCTCAATAACAATAATTTGTCAACAGAAATCATAGTTGGGTCGTCAGAGGGGGTATAGAGGGATTTTTCATTTTCAAAATTTCTTCAAAAATCTAATATGACTTGGCACGCATCATGGTGGGGTGCAGAATATCCATTTCCATCTGAACAACAATAATTTGTCACCAGAAATCATTGTCTGGTCGTTAGAGGGGGTATAGAGGGATTTTTCATATTCAATATATCTTCAAAAATCTAATATGACTTGGCACGCATCAAGGTGGGGTGCAGAATATCTATTTCCATCTGTATAACAATAATTCGTCAACAGAAATCATTGTCGGGTCGTCAGAGGGGGTATAGAGTGATTTTTCATTTTCAAAATGACTTCAATAATCAAATATGACTTGGCACGCATCATGGTGGGGTGCAGAATATCCATTTCCGTCTGAATAACAAAAATTCGTTGGCACCCATCATGGTGGGGTGCAGAATATCCATTTCCATCTGAATAACAATAAATCGTTGGCACGCATCATGGTGGGGTGCAGAATATCCATCTCCATCTGAATAACAATAATTCGTCAACAGAAATCATTGTCGGGTCGTCAGAGGTGGTATAGAGGGATTTTTCATTTTCAAAATGACTTCAAAAATTAAATATGACTTGGCACGCATCATAGTGGGGTACTGAATATCCATTTCCATCTCAATAACTCTAATTTGTCAACAGAAATCATTGACAGGTCATTGGAGGGGGTATAGAGGGATTTTTCATTTTCAAAATTTCTTCAATAATCTAATATGACTTGGCATGCATCATGGTGGGGTACAGAATATCCATTTTCATCTCAATAACAATAATTTGTCAACAGAAATCATTGTCGGGTCGTCAGAGGGGGTATAGAGGGATTTCTCTTTTTCAATATTTCTTCAAAAATCTAATATGACTTGGCACGCATCATGGTGGGGTGCAGAATATCTATTTCCATCTGTATAACAATAATTCGTCAACAGAAATCATTGTCGGGTCGTCAGAGGGGGTATAGAGTGATTTTTCATTTTCAAAATGTCTTCAATAATCAAATATGACTTGGCACGCATCATGGTGGGGTGCAGAATATCCATTTCCGTCTGAATAACAAAAATTCGTTGGCACGCATCATGGTGGGGTGCAGAATATCCATTTCCATCTGAATAACAATAATTGGTCAACAGAAATCAGTGTCGAGTCGTCAGAGGGGGTAAAGAGGGATTTTTCATTTTCAAAATGACTTCAAAAATCAAATATAACTTGGCACGCATCATAGTGGGGTATTGAATATCCATTTCCATCTCAATAACAATAATTTTTCACCAGAAATCATAGTCGGGTCGTTAGAGGGGGTATAGAAGGATTTTTCATATTCAATATATCTTCAAAAATCTAATATGACTTGGCACGCATCATGGTGAAGTGCAAAGTATCCATGTCCATGTGAATAACAATAATCCGTCAACAGAAATCATTGTCGGGTCGTTAGAGGGGGTATAGAGGGATTTTTCATTTTCAATATTACTTCAAAAATCCAATATTACTTGGCACGCACCATGGAGGGGTACAGAATATCCATTTCCAACTGAATAAGAATAATTCATCAACAGAAATCATTGTCGGGTCGTCAGAGGGGGTATAGAGGGATTTTTCATTTTCAAAATTTTTTCAAAAATCTAATATGACTTGGCACGCATCATGGTGGGGTGCAGAATATCCATTTCCATCTGAACAACAATAATTTGTCACCAGAAATCATTGTCTGGTCGTTAGAGGGGGTATAGAGGGATTTTTCATATTCAATATATCTTCAAAAATCTAAATTTTTATTTCCATCTGAATAACAATAATTCGTCGACAGAAATCATTGTCGGGTCGTTAGAGAGGGTATAGAGGGATTTTTCATTTTCAAAATTACCTCAAAATAAAATATGACTTGGCACGCAACATGGTGGGGTGCAGAATATTCATTTCCATCTGAGTAACAATAATTCGTCAACAGAAATCATTGTCGGGTCGTCAGAGGGGGCATAGAGGGATTTTTCATTTTCAAAATGACTTCAAAAATGAAATATGACTTGGCACGCATCATGGTGGGGTACAGAATATCCATTTCCATTTCAATAACAATAATTTGTCAACATAAATCAATCTCGGGTCGTTAGAGAGGGTATAGAGGGATTTTTCATTTTCAAAATTACCTCAAAATCAAATATGACTTGGCACGCATCATGGTGGGGTACAGAATATACATTTCCATCTCAATAACAATAATTTGTCAACAGAAATCATTGTCGGGTCGTCAGAGGGGGTATGGAGGGATTTTTCATTTTCAAAATTACCTCAAAATCAAATATGACTTGGCACGCATCATGGTGGGGTGCAGAATATCCATTTCCATCTGAATAACAATGATTCGTCAACAGAAATCATTGACGGGTCGTTGGAGGAGGCATAGAGGGATTTTTCATTTACAAAATTTCTTCAAAAATCTAATATGACTTGGCACGCATCATGGTGGGGTGCAGAATATCCATTTCCATCTGAATAACAATAAATCGTTGGCACGCATCATGGTGGGGTGCAGAATATCCATTTCCATCTGAATATCAATAATTCGTCAACAGAAATCATTGTCGGGTCGTCAGAGGGGGTATAGAGGGATTTTTCATTTTCAAAATGACTTCAAAAATCAAATATGACTTGGCACGCATCATAGTAGGGTACTGAATATCCATTTCCATCTCAATAACACTAATTTGTCAACAGAAATCATTGACAGGTCATTGGAGGGGGTATAGAGGGATTTTTCATTTTCAAAATTTCTTCAATAATCTAATATGACTTGGCATGCATCATGGTGGGGTGCAGAATATCCATTTCCGTCTGAATAACAAAAATTCGTTGGCACGCATCATGGTGGGGTGCAGAATATCTATTTCCATCTGTATAACAATAATTCGTCAACAGAAATCATTGTCGGGTCGTCAGAGGGGGTATAGAGTGATTTTTCATTTTCAAAATGACTTCAATAATCAAATATGACTTGGCACGCATCATGGTGGAGTGCAGAATATCCATTTCCGTCTGAATAACAAAAATTCGTTAGCACGCATCATGGTGGGGTGCAGAATATCCATTTCCATCTGAATAACAATAATTCGTCAACAGAAACCAGTGTCGAGTCGTTAGAGGGGGTATAGAAGGATTTTTCATATTCAATATATCTTCAAAAATCTAATATGACTTGGCACGCATCATGGTGAAGTGCAAAGTATCCATGTCCATGTGAATAACAATAATCCGTCAACAGAAATCATTGTCGGGTCGTTAGAGGGGGTATAGAGGGATTTTTCATTTTCAATATTACTTCAAAAATCCCTTATTACTTGGCACGCATCATGGAGGGGTGCAGAATATCCATTTCCAACTGAATAAGAATAATTCGTCAACAGAAATCATTGTCGGGTCGTCAGAGGGGGTATAGAGGGATTTTTCATTTTCAAAATTACCTCAAAATCAAACTTGACTTGGCACGCATCATAGTGGGGTGCAGAATATCCATAGCCATCTGAATAACAATAATTCGTCACCAGAAATCATTGACGGGTCGTTGGAGGGGGTATACAGGGATTTCTCATTTTCAAAATTTCTTCAAAAATCTAATATGAGTTGGCACGCATCATAGTGGGGTGCAGAATATCCATTCCCATCTGAATAACAATAATTCGTTATCAGATATCATTGTCGTGTCGTCAGAAGGGGTATGGAGGGATTTATCATTTTCAAAATTACTTCAAAAATCAAATATGACTTGGCACGCATCATGGTGGGGTGCAGAATATCCATTTCCAACTGAACAACAATAATTTGTCACCAGAAATCATTGTCGGGTCGTTAGAGGGGGTATAGAGGGATTTTTCATTTTCAATATTTCTTCAAAAATCAAATATGACTTGGCACGCATCATGGTGGGGTACAGAATATCCATTTCAATAACATCTCAATAACAATAATTTGTCTACAGAAATCATTGTCGGGTCGTCAGAGGAGGTATAGAGGGATTTTTCATTTCAGGGGGTGCAGAATAACCATTTCCATCTGAATAACAATAATTCGTCAAAAGAAATCATTGTCGGGTCGTTAGAGGGGGTATAGGGGGATTTTTCATTTTCAATATTTCTTCAAAAATCCAATATGACTTGGCACGCATCATGGTGGGATGCAGAATATCCATTTCCATCTGAATAACAATAATTCGTCGACAGAAATCATTGTCGGGTCATCAGAGGGGGTATAGAGGGATTTTTCATTTTCAAAATTACCTCAAAATCAAATATGACTTGGCACGCATCATGGTGGGGTGAGGAATATCCATTTCCATCTGAATAACAATAATTCGTCAACAGAAATCATTGTCGGATCGTTAAAGGGGGTATAGAGGGATTTCTCATTTTCAATATTTCTTCAAAAATCCAATATGACTTGGCACGCATCATGGTGGGGTGCAAAATATCCATTTCCATCTCAATAACAATAATTTGTTAACAGAAATCCTTGTCGGGTCGTCGGAGGGGGTATAGAGGGATTTTTCATTTTCAAAATTACCTCAAAATCAAATATGACTTGGCACGCATCATGGTGGGGTGCAGAATATCCATATCCATCTAAATAACAATAATTCGTCAACAGAAGTCATTGACGTGACGTTGGAGGGGGTATAGAGGGATTTTTCATTTTCAAAATTACCTCAAAATCAAACATGACTTGGCACGCATCATAGTGGGGTGCAGAATATCCATAGCCATCTGAATAACAATAATTCGTCACCAGAAATCATTGACGGGTCGTTGGAGGGGGTATACAGGGATTTCTCATTTTCAAAATTTCTTCAAAAATCTAATATGAGTTGGCACGCATCATAGTGGGGTGCAGAATATCCATTCCCATCTGAATAACAATAATTCGTTATCAGATATCATTGTCGTGTCGTCAGAGGGGGTATGGAGGGATTTATCATTTTCAAAATTACTTCAAAAATCAAATATGACTTGGCACGCATCATGGTGGGGTGCAGAATATCCATTTCCAACTGAACAACAATAATTTGTCACCAGAAATCATTGTCGGGTCGTTAGAGGGGGTATAGAGGGATTTTTCATTTTCAATATTTCTTCAAAAATCAAATATGACTTGGCACGCATCATGGTGGGGTACAGAATATCCATTTCAATAACATCTCAATAACAATAATTTGTCTACAGAAATCATTGTCGGGTCGTCAGAGGAGGTATAGAGGGATTTTTCATTTCAGGGGGTGCAGAATAACCATTTCCATCTGAATAACAATAATTCGTCAAAAGAAATCATTGTCGGGTCGTTAGAGGGGGTATAGGGGGATTTTTCATTTTCAATATTTCTTCAAAAATCCAATATGACTTGGCACGCATCATGGTGGGGTGCAGAATATCCATTTCCATCTGAATAACAATAATTCGTCGACAGAAATCATTGTCGGGTCATCAGAGGGGGTATAGAGGGATTTTTCATTTTCAAAATTACCTCAAAATCAAATATGACTTGGCACGCATCATGGTGGGGTGAGGAATATCCATTTCCATCTGAATAACAATAATTCGTCAACAGAAATCATTGTCGGTTCGTTAGAGGGGGTAGAGAGGGATTTCTCATTTTCAATATTTCTTCAAAAATCCAATATGACTTGGCACGCATCATGGTGGGGTGCAAAATATCCATTTCCATCTCAATAACAATAATTTGTTAACAGAAATCCTTGTCGGGTCGTCGGAGGGGGTATAGAGGGATTTTTCATTTTCAAAATTACCTCAAAATCAAATATGACTTGGCACGCATCATGGTGGGGTGCAGAATATCCATATCCATCTAAATAACAATAATTCGTCAACAGAAATCATTGACGTGACGTTGGAGGGGGTATAGAGGGATTTTTCATTTTCAAAATTTCTTCAATAATCTAATATGACTTGGCACGCATCATGGTAGGGTACAGAATATCCATTTCCATCTCAATAACAATAATTTGTCAACAGAAATCATAGTCGGGTCGTCAGAGGGGGTATAGAGGGATTTTTCATTTTCAAAATTTCTTCAAAAATCTAATATGACTTGGCACGCATCATGGTGGGGTGCAGAATATCCATTTCCATCTGAACAACAATAATTTTTCACCAGAAATCATTGTCTGGTCGTTAGAGGGGGTATAGAGGGATTTTTCATATTCAATATATCTTCAAAAATCTAATATGACTTGGCACGCATCATGGTGGGGTGCAGAATATCTATTTCCATCTGTATAACAATAATTCGTCAACAGAAATCATTGTCGGGTCGTCAGAGGGGGTATAGAGTGATTTTTCTTTTTCAAAATGACTTCAATAATCAAATATGACTTGGCACGCATCATGGTGGGGTGCAGAATATCCATTTCCGTCTGAATAACAAAAATTCGTTGGCACCCATCATGGTGGGGTGCAGAATATCCATTTCCATCTGAATAACAATAAATCGTTGGCACGCATCATGGTGGGGTGCAGAATATCCATTTCCATCTGAATAACAATAATTCGTCAACAGAAATCATTGTCGGGTCGTCAGAGGTGGTATAGAGGGATTTTTCATTTTCAAAATGACTTCAAAAATTAAATATGACTTGGCACGCATCATAGTGGGGTACTGAATATCCATTTCCATCTCAATAACTCTAATTTGTCAACAGAAATCATTGACAGGTCATTGGAGGGGGTATAGAGGGATTTTTCATTTTCAAAATTTCTTCAATAATCTAATATGACTTGGCATGCATCATGGTGGGGTACAGAATATCCATTTTCATCTCAATAACAATAATTTGTCAACAGAAATCATTGTCGGGTCGTCAGAGGGGGTATAGAGGGATTTCTCTTTTTCAATATTTCTTCAAAAATCTAATATGACTTGGCACGCATCATGGTGGGGTGCAGAATATCTATTTCCATCTGTATAACAATAATTCGTCAACAGAAATCATTGTCGGGTCGTCAGAGGGGGTATAGAGTGATTTTTCATTTTCAAAATGTCTTCAATAATCAAATATGACTTGGCACGCATCATGGTGGGGTGCAGAATATCCATTTCCGTCTGAATAACAAAAATTCGTTGGCACGCATCATAATGGGGTGCAGAATATCCATTTCCATCTGAATAACAATAATTGGTCAACAGAAATCAGTGTCGAGTCGTCAGAGGAGGTATAGAGGGATTTTTCATTTTCAAAATGACTTCAAAAATCAAATATAACTTGGCACGCATCATAGTGGGGTATTGAATATCCATTTCCATCTCAATAACAATAATTTTTCACCAGAAATCATAGTCGGGTCGTTAGAGGGGGTATAGAAGGATTTTTCATATTCAATATATCTTCAAAAATCTAATATGACTTGGCACGCATCATGGTGAAGTGCAAAGTATCCATGTCCATGTGAATAACAATAATCCGTCAACAGAAATCATTGTCGGGTCGTTAGAGGGGGTATAGAGGGATTTTTCATTTTCAATATTACTTCAAAAATCCAATATTACTTGGCACGCACCATGGAGGGGTGCAGAATATCCATTTCCAACTGAATAAGAATAATTCATCAACAGAAATCATTGTCGGGTCGTCAGAGGGGGTATAGAGGGATTTTTCATTTTCAAAATTTTTTCAAAAATCTAATATGACTTGGCACGCATCATGGTGGGGTGCAGAATATCCATTTCCATCTGAACAACAATGATTTGTCACCAGAAATCATTGTCTGGTCGTTAGAGGGGGTATAGAGGGATTTTTCATATTCAATATATCTTCAAAAATCTAAATTTTTATTTCCATCTGAATAACAATAATTCGTCGACAGAAATCATTGTCGGGTCGTTAGAGAGGGCATAGAGGGATTTTTCATTTTCAAAATGACTTCAAATATGAAATATGACTTGGCACGCATCATGGTGGGGTACAGAATATCCATTTCCATTTCAATAACAATAATTTGTCAACATAAATCAATCTCGGGTCGTTAGAGAGGGTATAGAGGGATTTTTCATTTTCAAAATTACCTCAAAATCAAATATGACTTGGCACGCAACATGGTGGGGTGCAGAATATTCATTTCCATCTGAGTAACAATAATTCGTCAACAGAAATCATTGTCGGGTCGTCAGAGGGGGCATAGAGGGATTTTTCATTTTCAAAATGACTTCAAAAATGAAATATGACTTGGCACGAATCATGGTGGGGTACAGAATATCCTTTTCCATTTCAATAACAATAATTTGTCAACATAAATCAATCTCGGGTCGTTAGAGAGGGTATAGAGGGATTTTTCATTTTCAAAATTACCTCAAAATCAAATATGACTTGGCACGCATCATGGTGGGGTACAGAATATACATTTCCATCTCAATAACAATAATTTGTCAACAGAAATCATTGTCGGGTCGTCAGAGGGGGTATGGAGGGATTTTTCATTTTCAAAATTACCTCAAAATCAAATATGACTTGGCACGCATCATGGTGGGGTGCAGAATATCCATTTCCATCTGAATAACAATGATTCGTCAACAGAAATCATTGACGGGTCGTTGGAGGAGGCATAGAGGGATTTTTCATTTACAAAATTTCTTCAAAAATCTAATATGACTTGGCACGCATCATGGTGGGGTGCAGAATATCCATTTCCATCTGAATAACAATAAATCGTTGGCACGCATTATGGTTGGGTGCAGAATATCCATTTCCATCTGAATATCAATAATTCGTCAACAGAAATCATTGTCGGGTCGTCAGAGGGGGTATAGAGGGATTTTTCATTTTCAAAATGACTTCAAAAATCAAATATGACTTGGCACGCATCATAGTGGGGTACTGAATATCCATTTCCATCTCAATAACACTAATTTGTCAACAGAAATCATTGACAGGTCATTGGAGGGGGTATAGAGGGATTTTTCTTTTTTAAAATTTCTTCAATAATCTAATATGACTTGGCATGCATCATGGTGGGGTGCAGAATATCCATTTCCGTCTGAATAACAAAAATTCGTTGGCACGCATCATGGTGGGGTGCAGAATATCTATTTCCATCTGTATAACAATAATTCGTCAACAGAAATCATTGTCGGGTCGTCAGAGGGGGTATAGAGTGATTTTTCATTTTCAAAATGACTTCAATAATTAAATATGACTTGGCACGCATCATGGTGGGGTGCAGAATATCCATTTCCGTCTGAATAACAAAAATTCGTTGGCACGCATCATGGTGGGGTGCAGAATATCCATTTCCATCTGAATAACAATAATTCGTCAACAGAAATCAGTGTCGAGTCGTTAGAGGGGGTATAGAAGGATTTTTCATATTCAATATATCTTCAAAAATCTAATATGACTTGGCACGCATCATGGTGAAGTGCAAAGTATCCATGTCCATGTGAATAACAATAATCCGTCAACAGAAATCATTGTCGGGTCGTTAGAGGGGGTATAGAGGGATTTTTCATTTTCAATATTACTTCAAAAATCCATTATTACTTGGCACGCATCATGGAGGGGTGCAGAATATCCATTTCCAACTGAACAACAATAATTTGTCACCAGAAATCATTGTCGGGTCGTTAGAGGGGGTATAGAGGGATTTTTCATTTTCAATATTTCTTCAAAAATCAAATATGACTTGGCACGCATCATGGTGGGGTACAGAATATCCATTTCAATAACATCTCAATAACAATAATTTGTCTACAGAAATCATTGTCGGGTCGTCAGAGGAGGTATAGAGGGATTTTTCATTTCAGGGGGTGCAGAATAACCATTTCCATCTGAATAACAATAATTCGTCAAAAGAAATCATTGTCGGGTCGTTAGAGGGGGTATAGGGGGATTTTTCATTTTCAATATTTCTTCAAAAATCCAATATGACTTGGCACGCATCATGGTGGGGTGCAGAATATCCATTTCCATCTGAATAACAATAATTCGTCGACAGAAATCATTGTCGGGTCATCAGAGGGGGTATAGAGGGATTTTTCATTTTCAAAATTACCTCAAAATCAAATATGACTTGGCACGCATCATGGTGGGGTGAGGAATATCCATTTCCATCTGAATAACAATAATTCGTCAACAGAAATCATTGTCGGATCGTTAGAGGGGGTATAGAGGGATTTCTCATTTTCAATATTTCTTCAAAAATCCAATATGACTTGGCACGCATCATGGTGGGGTGCAAAATATCCATTTCCATCTCAATAACAATAATTTGTTAACAGAAATCCTTGTCGGGTCGTCGGAGGGGCTATAGAGGGATTTTTCATTTTCAAAATTACCTCAAAATCAAATATGACTTGGCACGCATCATGGTGGGGTGCAGAATATCCATATCCATCTAAATAACAATAATTCGTCAACAGAAATCATTGACGTGACGTTGGAGGGGGTATAGAGGGATTTTTCATTTTCAAAATTTCTTCAATAATCTAATATGACTTGGCACGCATCATGGTAGGGTACAGAATATCCATTTCCATCTCAATAACAATAATTTGTCAACAGAAATCATAGTCGGGTCGTCAGAGGGGGTATAGAGGGATTTTTCATTTTCAAAATTTCTTCAAAAATCTAATATGACTTGGCACGCATCATGGTGGGGTGCAGAATATCCATTTCCATTTGAACAACAATAATTTGTCACCAGAAATCATTGTCTGGTCGTTAGAGGAGGTATAGAGGGATTTTTCATATTCAATATATCTTCAAAAATCTAATATGACTTGGCACGCATCATGGTGGGGTGCAGAATATCTATTTCCATCTGTATAACAATAATTCGTCAACAGAAATCATTGTCGGGTCGTCAGAGGGGGTATAGAGTGATTTTTCTTTTTCAAAATGACTTCAATAATCAAATATGACTTGGCACGCATCATGGTGGGGTGCAGAATATTCATTTCCGTCTGAATAACAAAAATTCGTTGGCACCCATCATGGTGGGGTGCAGAATATCCATTTCCATCTGAATGACAATAAATCGTTGGCACGCATCATGGTGGGGTGCAGAATATCCATTTCCATCTGAATAACAATAATTCATCAACAGAAATCATTGTCGGGTCGTCAGAGGTGGTATAGAGGGATTTTTCATTTTCAAAATGACTTCAAAAATTAAATATGACTTGGCACGCATCATAGTGGGGTACTGAATATCCATTTCCATCTCAATAACTCTAATTTGTCAACAGAAATCATTGACAGGTCATTGGAGGGGGAATAGAGGGATTTTTCATTTTCAAAATTTCTTCAATAATCTAATATGACTTGGCATGCATCAAGGTGGGGTACAGAATATCCATTTTCATCTCAATAACAATAATTTGTCAACAGAAATCATTGTCGGGTCGTCAGAGGGGGTATAGAGGGATTTCTCTTTTTCAATATTTCTTCAAAAATCTAATATGACTTGGCACGCATCATGGTGGGGTGCAGAATATCTATTTCCATCTGTATAACAATAATTCGTCAACAGAAATCATTGTCGGATCGTCAGAGGGGGTATAGAGTGATATTTCATTTTCAAAATGTCTTCAATAATCAAATATGACTTGGCACGCATCATGGTGGGGTGCAGAATATCCATTTCCGTCTGAATAACAAAAATTCGTTGGCACGCATCATGGTGGGGTGCAGAATATCCATTTCCATCTGAATAACAATAATTGGTCAACAGAAATCAGTGTCGAGTCGTCAGAGGGGGTATAGAGGGATATTTCATTTTCAAAATGACTTCAAAAATCAAATATAACTTGGCACGCATCATAGTGGGGTACTGAATATCCATTTCCATCTCAATAACACTAATTTGTCAACAGAAATCATTGACAGGTCATTGGAGGGGGTATAGAGGGATTTTTCATTTTCAAAATTTCTTCAATAATCTAATATGACTTGGCATGCATCATGGTGGGGTGCAGAATATCCATTTCCGTCTGAATAACAAAAATTCGTTGGCACGCATCATGGTGGGGTGCAGAATATCTATTTCCATCTGTATAACAATAATTCGTCAACAGAAATCATTGTCGGGTCGTCAGAGGGGGTAGAGAGTGATTTTTCATTTTCAAAATGACTTCAATAATCAAATATGACTTGGCACGCATCATGGTGGGGTGCAGAATATCCATTTCCGTCTGAATAACAAAAATTCGTTGGCACGCATCATGGTGGGGTGCAGAATATCCATTTCCATCTGAATGACAATAATTCGTCAACAGAAATCAGTGTCGAGTCGTTAGAGGGGGTATAGAAGGATTTTTCATATTCAATATATCTTCAAAAATCTAATATGACTTGGCACGCATCATGGTGAAGTGCAAAGTATCCATGTCCATGTGAATAACAATAATCCGTCAACAGAAATCATTGTCGGGTCGTTAGAGGGGGTATAGAGGGATTTTTCATTTTCAATATTACTTCAAAAATCCATTATTACTTGGCACGCATCATGGAGGGGTGCAGAATATCCATTTCCAACTGAATAAGAATAATTCGTCAACAGAAATCATTGTCGGGTCGTCAGAGGGGGTATAGAGGGATTTTTCATTTTCAAAATTACCTCAAAATCAAACATGACTTGGCACGCATCATAGTGGGGTGCAGAATATCCATTCCCATCCGAATAACAATAATTCGTCAACAGATATCATTGTCGTGTCGTCAGAGGGGGTATAGAGGGATTTTTCAGTTTCAAAATTTCTTCAAAAATCTAATATGACTTGGCACGCATCATAGTGGGGTGCAGAATATCCATTCCCATCTGAATAACAATAATTCGTCGACAGAAATCATTTTCGGGTCGTCAGAGGGGGTATAGAGGGATTTTTCATTTTCAAAATTTCTTCAAAAATCTAATATGACTTGGCACGCATCATAGTGGGGTGCAGAATATCCATTCCCATCTGAATAACAATAATTCGTTATCAGATATCATTGTCGTGTCGTCAGAGGGGGTATGGAGGGATTTATCATTTTCAAAATTACTTCAAAAATCAAATATGACTTGGCACGCATCATGGTGGGGTGCAGAATATCCATTTCCAACTGAACAACAATAATTTGTCACCAGAAATCATTGTCGGGTCGTTAGAGGGGGTATAGAGGGATTTTTCATTTTCAATATTTCTTCAAAAATCAAATATGACTTGGCACGCATCATGGTGGGGTACAGAATATCCATTTCAATAACATCTCAATAACAATAATTTGTCTACAGAAATCATTGTCGGGTCGTCAGAGGAGGTATAGAGGGATTTTTCATTTCAGGGGGTGCAGAATAACCATTTCCATCTGAATAACAATAATTCGTCGACAGAAATCATTGTCGGGTCATCAGAGGGGGTATAGAGGGATTTTTCATTTTGAAAATGACTTCAAAAATCAAATATGACTTGGCACGCATCATGGTGGGGTGAGGAATATCCATTTCCATCTGAATAACAATAATTCGTCAACAGAAATCATTGTCGGATCGTTAGAGGGGGTATAGAGGGATTTCTCATTTTCAATATTTCTTCAAAAATCCAATATGACTTGGCACGCATCATGGTGGGGTGCAAAATATCCATTTCCATCTCAATAACAATAATTTGTTAACAGAAATCCTTGTCGGGTCGTCGGAGGGGGTATAGAGGGATTTTTCATTTTCAAAATTACCTCAAAATCAAATATGACTTGGCACGCATCATGGTGGGGTGCAGAATATCCATATCCATCTAAATAACAATAATTCGTCAACAGAAATCATTGACGTGACGTTGGAGGGGGTATAGAGGGATTTTTCATTTTCAAAATTTCTTCAATAATCTAATATGACTTGGCACGCATCATGGTAGGGTACAGAATATCCATTTCCATCACAATAACAATAATTTGTCAACAGAAATCATAGTCGGGTCGTCAGAGGGGGTATAGAGGGATTTTTCATTTTCAAAATTTCTTCAAAAATCTAATATGACTTGGCACGCATCATGGTGGGGTGCAGAATATCCATTTCCATCTGAACAACAATAATTTGTCACCAGAAATCATTGTCTGGTCGTTAGAGGGGGTATAGAGGGATTTTTCATATTCAATATATCTTCAAAAATCTAATATGACTTGGCACGCATCATGGTGGGGTGCAGAATATCTATTTTTATCTGTATAACAATAATTCGTCAACAGAAATCATTGTCGGGTCGTCAGAGGGGGTATAGAGTGATTTTTCATTTTCAAAATGACTTCAATAATCAAATATGACTTGGCACGCATCATGGTGGGGTGCAGAATATCCATTTCCGTCTGAATAACAAAAATTCGTTGGCACCCATCATGGTGGGGTGCAGAATATCCATTTCCATCTGAATAACAATAAATCGTTGGCACGCATCATGGTGGGGTGCAGAATATCCATTTCCATCTGAATAACAATAATTCGTCAACAGAAATCATTGTCGGGTCGTCAGAGGGGGTATAGAGGGATTTTTCATTTTCAAAATGACTTCAAAAATTAAATATGACTTGGCACGCATCATAGTGGGGTACTGAATATCCATTTCCATCTCAATAACTCTAATTTGTCAACAGAAATCATTGACAGGTCATTGGAGGGGGTATAGAGGGATTTTTCATTTTCAAAATTTCTTCAATAATCTAATATGACTTGGCATGCATCATGGTGGGGTACAGAATATCCATTTTCATCTCAATAACAATAATTTGTAAACAGAAATCATTGTCGGGTCGTCAGAGGGGGTATAGAGGGATTTCTCTTTTTCAATATTTCTTCAAAAATCTAATATGACTTGGCACGCATCATGGTGGGGTGCAGAATATCTATTTCCATCTGTATAACAATAATTCGTCAACAGAAATCATTGTCGGGTCGTCAGAGGGGGTATAGAGTGATTTTTCATTTTCAAAATGTCTTCTATAATCAAATATGACTTGGCACGCATCATGGTGGGGTGCAGAATATCCATTTCCGTCTGAATAACAAAAATTCGTTGGCACGCATCATGGTGGGGTGCAGAATATCCATTTCCATCTGAATAACAATAATTGGTCAACAGAAATCAGTGTCGAGTCGTCAGAGGGGGTATAGAGGGATTTTTCATTTTCAAAATGACTTCAAAAATCAAATATTACTTGGCACGCATCATAGTGGGGTATTGAATATCCATTTCCATCTCAATAACAATAATTTTTCACCAGAAATCATAGTCGGGTCGTTAGAGGGGGTATAGAAGGATTTTTCATATTCAATATATCTTCAAAAATCTAATATGACTTGGCACGCATCATGGTGAAGTGCAAAGTATCCATGTCCATGTGAATAACAATAATCCGTCAACAGAAATCATTGTCGGGTCGTTAGAGGGGGTATAGAGGGATTTTTCATTTTCAATATTACTTCAAAAATCCAATATTACTTGGCACGCACCATGGAGTGGTGCAGAATATCCATTTCCAACTGAATAAGAATAATTCATCAACAGAAATCATTGTTGGGTCGTCAGAGGGGGTATAGAGGGATTTTTCATTTTCAAAATTACCTCAAAATCAAATATGACTTGGCACGCATCATAGTGGGGTGCAGAATATACATAGCCATCTGAATAACAATAATTCGTCACCAGAAATCATTGACGGGTCGTTGGAGGGGGTATACAGGGATTTCTCATTTTCAAAATTTCTTCAAAAATCTAATATGACTTGGCACGCATCATAGTGGGGTGCAGAATATCCATTCCCATCCGAATAACAATAATTCGTCAACAGATATGATTGTCGTGTCGTCAGAGGGGGTATGGAGAGATTTATCATTTTCAAAATTACTTCAAAAATCTAATATGACTTGGCACGCATCATGGTGGGGTGCAGAACATCCATTTCCATCTTAATAACAATAATTCGTCGACAGAAATCATTGTCGGGTCGTCACAGGGGGTATAGAGGGATTTTTCATTTTCAAAATTTCTTCAAAAATCTAATATGATTTGGCACGCATCATAGTGGGGTGCAGAATATCCATTCCCATCTGAATAACAATAATTCGTCATCAGATATCATTGTCGTGTCGTCAGAGGGGGTATGGAGGGATTTATCATTTTCAAAATTACTTCAAAAATCAAATATGACTTGGCACGCATCATGGTGGGGTGCAGAATATCCATTTCCAACTGAACAACAATAATTTGTCACCAGAAATCATTGTCGGGTCGTTAGAGGGGGTATAGAGGGATTTTTCATTTTCAATATTTCTTCAAAAATCAAATATGACTTGGCACGCATCATGGTGGGGTACAGAATATCCATTTCAATAACATCTCAATAACAATAATTTGTCTACAGAAATCATTGTCGGGTCGTCAGAGGAGGTATAGAGGGATTTTTTATTTCAGGGTGTGCAGAATAACTATTTCCATCTGAATAACAATAATTCGTCAAAAGAAATCATTGTCGGGTCGTTAGAGGGGGTATAGAGGGATTTTTCATTTTCAATATTTCTTCAAAATGCCAATATGACTTGGCACGCATCATGGTGGGGTGCAGAATATCCATTTCCATCTGAATAACAATAATTCGTCGACAGAAATCATTGTCGGGTCGTCAGAGGGGGTATAGAGGGATTTTTCATTTTCAAAATGACTTCAAAAATCAAATATGACTTGGCATGCATCATGGTGGGCTGAGGAATATCCATTTCCATCTGAATAACAATAATTCGTCAACAGAAATCATTGTCGGATCGTTAGAGGGGGTATAGAGGGATTTCTCATTTTCAATATTTCTTCAAAAATCCAATATGACTTGGCACGCATCATGGTGGGGTGCAAAATATCCATTTCCATCTCAATAACAATAATTTGTTAACAGAAATCCTTGTCGGGTCGTCAGAGGGGGTATAGAGGGATTTTTCATTTTCAAAATTACCTCAAAATCAAATATGACTTGGCACGCATCATGGTGGGGTGCAGAATATCCATATCCATCTAAATAACAATAATTCGTCAACTGAAGTCATTGACGTGACGTTGGAGGGGGTATAGAGGGATTTTTCATTTTCAAAATTTCTTCAATAATCTAATATGACTTGGCACGCATCATGGTAGGGTACAGAATATCCATTTCCATCTCAATAACAATAATTTGTCAACAGAAATCATAGTCGGGTCGTCAGAGGTGGTATAGAGGAATTTTTCATTTTCAAAATTTCTTCAAAAATCTAATATGACTTGGCACGCATCATGGTGGGGTGCAGAATATCCATTTCCTTCTGAACAACAATAATTTGTCACCAGAAATCATTGTCTGGTCGTTAGAGGGGGTATAGAGGGATTTTTCATATTCAATATATCTTCAAAAATCTAATATGACTTGGCACGCATCATGGTGGGGTGCAGAATTTTTATTTCCATCTGAGTAATAATAATTCGTCGACAGAAATCATTGTCGGGTCGTTAGAGAGGGTATAGAGGGATTTTTCATTTTCAAAATAATCTCAAAATCAAATATGACTTGGCACGGAACATGGTGGGGTGCAGAATATTCATTTTCATCTGAATAACAATAATTCGTCAACATAAATCATTGTCGGGTCGTCAGAGGGGGCATAGAGGGATTTTTCATTTTCAAAATGACTTAAAAAATTAAATATGAATTGGCACGCATCATGGTGGGGTACAGAATATCCATTTCCATTTTAATAACAATGATTTGTCAACATAAATCATTGTCGGGTCGTTAGAGAGGGTATAGAGGGATTTTTCATTTTCAAAATTACCTCAAAATCAAATATGACTTGGCACGCAACATGGTGGGGTGCAGAATATTCATTTCCATCTGAATAACAATAATTCGTCAACAGAAATCATTGTCGGGTCGTTAGAGGGGGTATAGAGGGATTTCTCATTTTCAATATATCTTCAAAAATCCATTATGACTTGGCACGCATCATGGTGGGGTGCAGAATATCCATTTCCAACTGAATAACAATAATTCGTCAACAGAAATCATTGTCGGGTCGTCAGAGGGGGTATAGAGGGATTTTTCATTTTCAAAATGACTTCTATAATCAAATATGACTTGGCACGCATCATGCTGGGGTGCAGGATATCCATTTCCATCTGAATAACAATGATTCGTCAACAGAAATCATTGACAGGTCGTTGGAGGTGGTAGAGAGGGATTTCTCATTTTTAAAATTTCTTCAAAAATCTAATATGACTTGGCACGCATCATGGTGGGGTGCAGAATATCCATTTTCATCTGAACAACAATAATTTGTCACCAGAAATCATTGTCTGGTCGTTAGAGGGGGTATAGAGGGATTTTTCATATTCAATATATCTTCAAAAATATAAATTTTTATTTCCATCTGAATAACAATAATTCGTCGACAGAAATCATTGTCGGGTCGTTAGAGAGGGTATAGAGGGATTTTTCATTTTCAAAATTACCTCAAAATCAAATATGACTTGGCACGCAACATGGTGGGGTGCAGAATATTCATTTCCATCTGAATAACAATAATTCGTCAACAGAAATCATTGTCGGGTCGTCAGAGGGGGCATAGAGGGATTTTTCATTTTCAAAATGACTTCAAAAATGAAATATGACTTGGCACGCATCATGGTGGGGTACAGAATATCCATTTCCATTTCAATAACAATAATTTGTCAACATAAATCAATGTCGGGTCGTTAGAGAGGGTATAGAGGGATTTTTCATTTTCAAAATTACCTCAAAATCAAATATGACTTGGCACGCATCATGGTGGGGTACAGAATATACATTTCCATCTCAATAACAATAATTTGTCAACAGAAATCATTGTCGGGTCGTCAGAGGGGGTATGGAGGGATTTTTCATTTTCAAAATTACCTCAAAATCAAATATGACTTGGCACGCATCATGGTGGGGTGCAGAATATCCATTTCCATCTGAATAACAATGATTCGTCAACAGAAATCATTGACGGGTCGTTGGAGGAGGCATAGAGGGATTTTTCATTTACAAAATTTCTTCAAAAATCTAATATGACTTGACACGCATCATGGTGGGGTGCAGAATATCCATTTCCATCTGAATAACAATAAATCGTTGGCACGCATCATGGTGGGGGGCAGAATATCCATTTCCATCTGAATAACAATAATTCGTCAACAGAAATCATTGTCGGGTCGTCAGAGGGGGTATAGAGGTATTTTTCATTTTCAAAATGACTTCAAAAATCAAATATGACTTGGCACGCATCATAGTGGGGTACTGAATATCCATTTCCATCTCAATAACACTAATTTGTCAACAGAAATCATTGACTGGTCATTGGAGGGGGTATAGAGGGATTTTTCATTTTCAAAATTTCTTCAATAATCTAATATGTCTTGGCATGCATCATGGTGGGGTGCAGAATATCCATTTCCGTTTGAATAACAAAAATTCGTTGGCACGCATCATGGTGGGGTGCAGAATATCTATTTCCATCTGTATAACAATAATTCGTCAACAGAAATCATTGTCGGGTCGTCAGAGGGGGTATAGAGTGATTTTTCAATTTCAAAATGACTTCAATAATCAAATATGACTTGGCACGCATCATGGTGGGGTGCAGAATATCCATTTCCGTCTAAATAACAAAAATTCGTTGGCACGCATCATGGTGGGGTGCAGAATATCCATTTCCATCTGAATAACAATAATTCGTCAACAGAAATCAGTGTCGAGTCGTTAGAGGGGGTATAGAAGGATTTTTCATATTCAATATATCTTCAAAAATCTAATATGACTTGGCACGCATCATGGTGAAGTGCAAAGTATCCATGTCCATGTGAATAACAATAATCCGTCAACAGAAATCATTGTCGGGTCGTTGGAGGGGGTATACAGGGATTTCTCATTTTCAAAATTTCTTCAAAAATCTAATATGACTTGGCACGCATCATAGTGGGGTGCAGAATATCCATTTCCATCCGAATAACAATAATTCGTCAACAGATATCATTGTCGTGTCGTCAGAGGGGGTATAGAGGGATTTTTCAGTTTCAAAATTTCTTCAAAAATCTAATATGACTTGGCACGCATCATAGTGGGGTGCAGAATATCCATTCCCATCTGAATAACAATAATTCGTCGACAGAAATCATTTTCGGGTCGTCAGAGGGGGTATAGAGGGATTTTTCATTTTCAAAATTTCTTCAAAAATCTAATATGACTTGGCACGCATCATAGTGGGGTGCAGAATATCCATTCCCATCTGAATAACAATAATTCGTTATCAGATATCATTGTCGTGTCGTCAGAGGGGGTATGGAGGGATTTATCATTTTCAAAATTACTTCAAAAATCAAATATGACTTGGCACGCATCATGGTGGGGTGCAGAATATCCATTTCCAACTGAACAACAATAATTTGTCACCAGAAATCATTGTCGGGTCGTTAGAGGGGGTATAGAGGGATTTTTCATTTTCAATATTTCTTCAAAAATCAAATATGACTTGGCACGCATCATGGTGGGGTACAGAATATCCATTTCAATAACATCTCAATAACAATAATTTGTCTACAGAAATCATTGTCGGGTCGTCAGAGGAGGTATAGAGGGATTTTTCATTTCAGGGGGTGCAGAATAACCATTTCCATCTGAATAACAATAGTTCGTCAAAAGAAATCATTGTCGGGTCGTTAGAGGGGGTATAGGGGGATTTTTCATTTTCAATATTTCTTCAATAATCTAATATGACTTGGCACGCATCATGGTAGGGTACAGAATATCCATTTCCATCTCAATAACAATAATTTGTCAACAGAAATCATAGTCGGGTCGTCAGAGGGGGTATAGAGGGATTTTTCATTTTCAAAATTTCTTCAAAAATCTAATATGACTTGGCACGCATCATGGTGGGGTGCAGAATATCCATTTCCATCTGAACAACAATAATTTGTCACCAGAAATCATTGTCTGGTCGTTAGAGGGGGTATAGAGGGATTTTTCATATTCAATATATCTTCAAAAATCTAATATGACTTGGCACGCATCATGGTGGGGTGCAGAATATCTATTTCCATCTGTATAACAATAATTCGTCAACAGAAATCATTGTCGGGTCGTCAGAGGGGGTATAGAGTGATTTTTCATTTTCAAAATGACTTCAATAATCAAATATGACTTGGCACGCATCATGGTGGGGTGCAGAATATCCATTTCCGTCTGAATAACAAAAATTCGTTGGCACGCATCATGGTGGGGTGCAGAATATCCATTTCCATCTGAATAACAATAATTCGTCAACAGAAATCAGTGTCGAGTCGTTAGAGGGGGTATAGAAGGATTTTTCATATTCAATATATCTTCAAAAATCTAATATGACTTGGCACGCATCATGGTGAAGTGCAAAGTATCCATGTCCATGTGAATAACAATAATCCGTCAACAGAAATCATTGTCGGGTCGTTAGAGGGGGTATAGAGGGATTTTTCATTTTCAATATTACTTCAAAAATCCAATATTACTTGGCACGCATCATGGAGGGGTGCAGAATATCCATTTCCAACTGAATAAGAATAATTCGTCAACAGAAATCATTGTCGGGTCGTCAGAGGGGGTATAGAGGGATTTTTCATTTTCAAAATTACCTCAAAATCAAATATGACTTGGCACGCATCATAGTGGGGTGCAGAATATCCATAGCCATCTGAATAACAATAATTCGTCACCAGAAATCATTGACGGGTCGTTAGAGGGGTATAGAGGGATTTCTCATTTTCAATATTTCTTCAAAAATCCAATATAACTTGGCACGCATCATGGTGGGGTGCAAAATATTCATTTCCATCTCAATAACAATAATTTGTTAACAGAAATCCTTGTCGGGTCGTCGGAGGGGGTATAGAGGGATTTTTCATTTTCAAAATTACCTCAAAATCAAATATGACTTGGCACGCATCATGGTGGGGTGCAGAATATCCATATCCATCTAAATAACAATAATTCGTCAACAGAAATCATTGACGTGACGTTGGAGAGGGTATAGAGGGATTTTTCATTTTCAAAATTTCTTCAATAATCTAATATGACTTGGCACGCATCATGGTAGGGTACAGAATATCCATTTCCATCTCAATAACAATAATTTGTCAACAGAAATCATAGTCGGGTCGTCAGAGGGGGTATAGAGGGATTTTTCATTTTCAAAATTTCTTCTAAAATCTAATATGACTTGGCACGCATCATGGTGGGGTGCAGAATATCCATTTCCATCTGAACAACAATAATTCGACACCAGAAATCATTGTCTGGTCGTTAGAGAGGGGATAGAGGGATTTTTCATATTCAATATATCTTCAAAAATCTAATATGACTTGGCACGCATCATGGTGGGGTGCAGAATATCTATTTCCATCTGTATAACAATAATTCGTCAACAGAAATCATTGACGGGTCGTTGGAGGGGGTATACAGGGATTTCTCATTTTCAAAATTTCTTCAAAAATCTAATATGAGTTGGCACGCATCATAGTGGGGTGCAGAATATCCATTCCCTTCTGAATAACAATAATTCGTTATCAGATATCATTGTCGTGTCGTCAGAAAGGGTATGGAGGGATTTATCATTTTCAAAATTACTTCAAAAATCAAATATGACTTGGCACGCATCATGGTGGGGTGCAGAATATCCATTTCCAACTGAACAACAATAATTTGTCACCAGAAATCATTGTCGGGTCGTTAGAAGGGGTATAGAGGGATTTTTCATTTTCAATATTTCTTCAAAAATCAAATATGACTTGGCACGCATCATGGTGGGGTACAGAATATCCATTTCAATAACATCTCAATAACAATAATTTGTCTACAGAAATCATTGTCGGGTCGTCAGAGGAGGTATAGAGGGATTTTTCATTTCAGGGGGTGCAGAATAACCATTTCCATCTGAATAACAATAATTCGTCAAAAGAAATCATTGTCGGGTCGTTAGAGGGGGTATAGGGGGATTTTTCATTTTCAATATTTCTTCAAAAATCCAATATGACTTGGCACGCATCATGGTGGGGTGCAGAATATCCATTTCCATCTGAATAACAATAATTCGTCGACAGAAATCATTGTCGGGTCATCAGAGGGGGTATAGAGGGATTTTTCATTTTCAAAATTACCTCAAAATCAAATATGACTTGGCACGCATCATGGTGGGGTGAGGAATATCCATTTCCATCTGAATAACAATAATTCGTCAACAGAAATCATTGTCGGTTCGTTAGAGGGGGTATAGAGGGATTTCTCATTTTCAATATTTCTTCAAAAATCCAATATGACTTGGCACGCATCATGGTGGGGTGCAAAATATCCATTTCCATCTCAATAACAATAATTTGTTAACAGAAATCCTTGTCGGGTCGTCGGAGGGGGTATAGAGGGATTTTTCATTTTCAAAATTACCTCAAAATCAAATATGACTTGGCACGCATCATGGTGGGGTGCAGAATATCCATATCCATCTAAATAACAATAATTCGTCAACAGAAATCATTGACGTGACGTTGGAGGGGGTATAGAGGGATTTTTCATTTTCAAAATTACCTCAAAATCAAACATGACTTGGCACGCATCATAGTGGGGTGCAGAATATCCATAGCCATCTGAATAACAATAATTCGTCACCAGAAATCATTGACGGGTCGTTGGAGGGGGTATACAGGGATTTCTCATTTTCAAAATTTCTTCAAAAATCTAATATGAGTTGGCACGCATCATAGTGGGGTGCAGAATATCCATTCCCATCTGAATAACAATAATTCGTTATCAGATATCATTGTCGTGTCGTCAGAGGGGGTATGGAGGGATTTATCATTTTCAAAATTACTTCAAAAATCAAATATGACTTGGCACGCATCATGGTGGGGTGCAGAATATCCATTTCCAACTGAACAACAATAATTTGTCACCAGAAATCATTGTCGGGTCGTTAGAGGGGGTATTGAGGGATTTTTCATTTTCAATATTTCTTCAAAAATCAAATATGACTTGGCACGCATCATGGTGGGGTACAGAATATCCATTTCAATAACATCTCAATAACAATAATTTGTCTACAGAAATCATTGTCGGGTCGTCAGAGGAGGTATAGAGGGATTTTTCATTTCAGGGGGTGCAGAATAACCATTTCCATCTGAATAACAATAATTCGTCAAAAGAAATCATTGTCGGGTCGTTAGAGGGGGTATAGGGGGATTTTTCATTTTCAATATTTCTTCAAAAATCCAATATGACTTGGCACGCATCATGGTGGGGTGCAGAATATCCATTTCCATCTGAATAACAATAATTCGTCGACAGAAATCATTGTCGGGTCATCAGAGGGGGTATAGAGGGATTTTTCATTTTCAAAATTACCTCAAAATCAAATATGACTTGGCACGCATCATGGTGGGGTGAGGAATATCCATTTCCATCTGAATAACAATAATTCGTCAACAGAAATCATTGTCGGTTCGTTAGAGGGGGTATAGAGGGATTTCTCATTTTCAATATTTCTTCAAAAATCCAATATGACTTGGCACGCATCATGGTGGGGTGCAAAATATCCATTTCCATCTCAATAACAATAATTTGTTAACAGAAATCCTTGTCGGGTCGTCGGAGGGGGTATAGAGGGATTTTTCATTTTCAAAATTACCTCAAAATCAAATATGACTTGGCACGCATCATGGTGGGGTGCAGAATATCCATATCCATCTAAATAACAATAATTCGTCAACAGAAATCATTGACGTGACGTTGGAGGGGGTATAGAGGGATTTTTCATTTTCAAAATTTCTTCAATAATCTAATATGACTTGGCACGCATCATGGTAGGGTACAGAATATCCATTTCCATCTCAATAACAATAATTTGTCAACAGAAATCATAGTCGGGTCGTCAGAGGGGGTATAGAGGGATTTTTCATTTTCAAAATTTCTTCAAAAATCTAATATGACTTGGCACGCATCATGGTGGGGTGCAGAATATCCATTTCCATCTGAACAACAATAATTTGTCACCAGAAATCATTGTCTGGTCGTTAGAGGGGGTATAGAGGGATTTTTCATATTCAATATATCTTCAAAAATCTAATATGACTTGGCACGCATCATAGTGGGGTGCAGAATATCTATTTCCATCTGTATAACAATAATTCGTCAACAGAAATCATTGTCGGGTCGTCAGAGGGGGTATAGAATGATTTTTCTTTTTCAAAATGACTTCAATAATCAAATATGACTTGGCACGCATCATGGTGGGGTGCAGAATATCCATTTCCGTCTGAATAACAAAAATTCGTTGGCACCCATCATGGTGGGGTGCAGAATATCCATTTCCATCTGAATAACAATAAATCGTTGGCACGCATCATGGTGGGGTGCAGAATATCCATTTCCATCTGAATAACAATAATTCGTCAACAGAAATCATTGTCGGGTCGTCAGAGGTGGTATAGAGGGATTTTTCATTTTCAAAATGACTTCAAAAATTAAATATGACTTGGCACGCATCATAGTGGGGTACTGAATATCCATTTCCATCTCAATAACTCTAATTTGTCAACAGAAATCATTGACAGTTCATTGGAGGGGGTATAGAGGGATTTTTCATTTTCAAAATTTCTTCAATAATCTAATATGACTTGGCATGCATCATGGTGGGGTACAGAATATCCATTTTCATCTCAATAACAATAATTTGTCAACAGAAATCATTGTCGGGTCGTCAGAGGGGGTATAGAGGGATTTCTCTTTTTCAATATTTCTTCAAAAATCTAATATGACTTGGCACGCATCATGGTGGGGTGCAAAATATCTATTTCCATCTGTATAACAATAATTCGTCAACAGAAATCATTGTCGGGTCGTCAGAGGGGGTATAGAGTGATTTTTCATTTTCAAAATGTCTTCAATAATCAAATATGACTTGGCACGCATCATGGTGGGGTGCAGAATATCCATTTCCGTCTGAATAACAAAAATTCGTTGGCACGCATCATGGTGGGGTGCAGAATATCCATTTCCATCTGAATAACAATAATTGGTCAACAGAAATCAGTGTCGAGTCGTCAGAGGGGGTATAGAGGGATTTTTCATTTTCAAAATGACTTCAAAAATCAAATATAACTTGGCACGCATCATAGTGGGGTATTGAATATCCATTTCCATCTCAATAACAATAATTTTTCACCAGAAATCATAGTCGGGTCGTTAGAGAGGGTATAGAAGGATTTTTCATATTCAATATATCTTCAAAAATCTAATATGACTTGGCACGCATCATGGTGAAGTGCAAAGTATCCATGTCCATGTGAATAACAATAATCCGTCAACAGAAATCATTGTCGGGTCGTTAGAGGGGGTATAGAGGGATTTTTCATTTTCAATATTACTTCAAAAATCCAATATTACTTGGCACGCACCATGGAGGGGTGCAGAATATCCATTTCCAACTGAATAAGAATAATTCATCAACAGAAATCATTGTCGGGTCGTCAGAGGGGGTATAGAGGGATTTTTCATTTTCAAAATTTTTTCAAAAATCTAATATGACTTGGCACGCATCATGGTGGGGTGCAGAATATCCATTTCCATCTGAACAACAATAATTTGTCACCAGAAATCATTGTCTGGTCGTTAGAGGGGGTATAGAGGGATTTTTCATATTCAATATATCTTCAAAAATCTAAATTTTTATTTCCATCTGAATAACAATAATTCGTCGACAGAAATCATTGTCGGGTCGTTAGAGAGGGCATAGAGGGATTTTTCATTTTCAAAATGACTTCAAATATGAAATATGACTTGGCACGCATCATGGTGGGGTACAGAATATCCATTTCCATTTCAATAACAATAATTTGTCAACATAAATCAATCTCGGGTCGTTAGAGAGGGTATAGAGGGATTTTTCATTTTCAAAATTACCTCAAAATCAAATATGACTTGGCACGCAACATGGTGGGGTGCAGAATATTCATTTCCATCTGAGTAACAATAATTCGTCAACAGAAATCATTGTCGGGTCGTCAGAGGGGGCATAGAGGGATTTTTCATTTTCAAAATGACTTCAAAAATGAAATATGACTTGGCACGCATCATGGTGGGGTACAGAATATCCATTTCCATTTCAATAACAATAATTTGTCAACATAAATCAATCTCGGGTCGTTAGAGAGGGTATAGAGGGATTTTTCATTTTCAAAATTACCTCAAAATCAAATATGACTTGGCACGCATCATGGTGGGGTACAGAATATACATTTCCATCTCAATAACAATAATTTGTCAACAGAAATCATTGTCGGGTCGTCAGAGGGGGTATGGAGGGATTTTTCATTTTCAAAATTACCTCAAAATCAAATATGACTTGGCACGCATCATGGTGGGGTGCAGAATATCCATTTCCGTCTGAATAACAAAAATTCGTTGGCACGCATTATGGTGGGGTGCAGAATATCCATTTCCATCTGAATAACAATAATTCGTCAACAGAAATCAGTGTCGAGTCGTTAGAGGGGGTATAGAAGGATTTTTCATATTCAATATATCTTCAAAAATCTAATATGACTTGGCACGCATCATGGTGAAGTGCAAAGTATCCATGTCCATGTGAATAACAATAATCCGTCAACAGAAATCATTGTCGGGTCGTTAGAGGGGGTATAGAGGGATTTTTCATTTTCAATTTTACTTCAAAAATCCAATATTACTTGGCACGCATCATGGAGGGGTGCAGAATATCCATTTCCAACTGAATAAGAATAATTCGTCAACAGAAATCATTGTCGGGTCGTCAGAGGGGGTATAGAGGGATTTTTCATTTTCAAAATTACCTCAAAATCAAATATGACTTGGCACGCATCATAGTGGGGTGCAGAATATCCATAGCCATCTGAATAACAATAATTCGTCACCAGAAATCATTGACGGGTCGTTGGAGGGGGTATACAGGGATTTCTCATTTTCAAAATTTCTTCAAAAATCTAATATGACTTGGCACGCATCATAGTGGGGTGCAGAATATCCATTTCCATCCGAATAACAATAATTCGTCAACAGATATCATTGTCGTGTCGTCAGAGGGGGTATAGAGGGATTTTTCAGTTTCAAAATTTCTTCAAAAATCTAATATGACTTGGCACGCATCATAGTGGGGTGCAGAATATCCATTCCCATCTGAATAACAATAATTCGTCGACAGAAATCATTGTCGGGTCGTCAGAGGGGGTATAGAGGGATTTTTCATTTTAAAAATTTCTTCAAAAATCTAATATGACTTGGCACGCATCATGGTGGGGTGCAGAATATCCATTTCTATCTGAATTACAATAATTCGTCGACAGAAATCATTGTCGGGTCGTCAGAGGGGGTATAGAGGGATTTTTCATTTTCAAAATGACTTCAAAAATCAAATATGACTTGGCACGCATCATAGTGGGGTACAGAATATCCATTTCCGTCTGAATAACAAAAATTCGTTGGCACGCATCATGGTGGGGTGCAGAATATTCATTTCCATCTGAATAACAATAATTCGTCAACAGAAATCAGTGTCGAGTCGTTAGAGGGGGTATAGAAGGATTTTTCATATTCAATATATCTTCAAAAATCTAATATGACTTGGCACGCATCATGGTGAAGTGCAAAGTATCCATGTCCATGTGAATAACAATAATCCGTCAACAGAAATCATTGTCGGGTCGTTAGAGGGGGTATAGAGGGATTTTTCATTTTCAATATTACTTCAAAAATCCAATATTACTTGGCACGCATCATGGAGGGGTGCAGAATATCCATTTCCAACTGAATAAGAATAATTCGTCAACAGAAATCATTGTCGGGTAGTCAGAGGGGGTATAGAGGGATTTTTCATTTTCAAAATTACCTCAAAATCAAATATGACTTGGCACGCATCATAGTGGGGTGCAGAATATCCATTCCCATCCGAATAACAATAATTCGTCAACAGATATCATTGTCGTGTCGTCAGAGGGGGTATAGAGGGATTTTTCAGTTTCAAAATTTCTTCAAAAATCTAATATGACTTGGCACGCATCATAGTGGGGTGCAGAATATCCATTCCCATCTGAATAACAATAATTCGTCGACAGAAATCATTGTCGGGTCGTCAGAGGGGGTATAGAGGGATTTTTCATTTTCAAAATTTCTTCAAAAATCTAATATGACTTGGCACGCATCATGGTGGGGTGCAGAATATCCATTTCTATCTGAATTACAATAATTCGTCGACAGAAATCATTGTCGGGTCGTCAGAGGGGGTATAGAGGGATTTTTCATTTTCAAAATGACTTCAAAAATCAAATATGACTTGGCACGCATCATAGTGGGGTACAGAATATCCATTTCCATCTCAATAACAATAATTTGTTAACAGAAATCATTGTCGGGTCGTCGGAGGGGGTATAGAGGGATTTTTCATTTTCAAAATTACCTCAAAATCAAATATGACTTGGCACGCATCATGGTGGGGTGCAGAATATCCATATCCTTCTAAATAACAATAATTCGTCAACAGAAATCATTGTCGGGTCGTCAGAGGGGGTATAGAGGGATTTTTCATTTTCAAAATTACCTCAAAATCAAATATGACTTGGCACGCATCATAGTGGGGTGCAGAATATCCATAGCCATCTGAATAACAATAATTCGTCACCAGAAATCATTGACGGGTCGTTGGAGGGGGTATACAGGGATTTCTCATTTTCAAAATTTCTTCAAAAATCTAATATGACTTGGCACGCATCATAGTGGGGTGCAGAATATCCATTTCCATCCGAATAACAATAATTCGTCAACAGATATCATTGTCGTGTCGTCAGAGGGGGTATAGAGGGATTTTTCAGTTTCAAAATTTCTTCAAAAATCTAATATGACTTGGCACGCATCATAGTGGGGTGCAGAATATCCATTCCCATCTGAATAACAATAATTCGTCGACAGAAATCATTGTCGGGTCGTCAGAGGGGGTATAGAGGGATTTTTCATTTTAAAAATTTCTTCAAAAATCTAATATGACTTGGCACGCATCATGGTGGGGTGCAGAATATCCATTTCTATCTGAATTACAATAATTCGTCGACAGAAATCATTGTCGGGTCGTCAGAGGGGGTATAGAGGGATTTTTCATTTTCAAAATGACTTCAAAAATCAAATATGACTTGGCACGCATCATAGTGGGGTACAGAATATCCATTTCCGTCTGAATAACAAAAATTCGTTGGCACGCATCATGGTGGGGTGCAGAATATTCATTTCCATCTGAATAACAATAATTCGTCAACAGAAATCAGTGTCGAGTCGTTAGAGGGGGTATAGAAGGATTTTTCATATTCAATATATCTTCAAAAATCTAATATGACTTGGCACGCATCATGGTGAAGTGCAAAGTATCCATGTCCATGTGAATAACAATAATCCGTCAACAGAAATCATTGTCGGGTCGTTAGAGGGGGTATAGAGGGATATTTCATTTTCAATATTACTTCAAAAATCCAATATTACTTGGCACGCATCATGGAGGGGTGCAGAATATCCATTTCCAACTGAATAAGAATAATTCGTCAACAGAAATCATTGTCGGGTAGTCAGAGGGGGTATAGAGGGATTTTTCATTTTCAAAATTACCTCAAAATCAAATATGACTTGGCACGCATCATAGTGGGGTGCAGAATATCCATTCCCATCCGAATAACAATAATTCGTCAACAGATATCATTGTCGTGTCGTCAGAGGGGGTATAGAGGGATTTTTCAGTTTCAAAATTTCTTCAAAAATCTAATATGACTTGGCACGCATCATAGTGGGGTGCAGAATATCCATTCCCAT